>JAZGTK010003893.1:0-25980 GCA_036877625.1 Ambastaia sidthimunki
TCTCTCTCTCTTTGTAAGTCGCTTTGGATAAAAGCGTCTGCTAAATGAATAAATATAAATGTACATGTTTGTTAAAACTGTAATAATGTTTGTTTCAACTTTTAACAATGTGCAGTAAGAAATATGTCTGATATATTTATTGGAAATGCTCTTTTGATATTCCACTTATAAACCTCTACAGATCAAAGGTGAGTCCAGTTCTGTGATGTAGGTGTTAGATTGTGGCGCTCTTTAGTGGAAAAACGTACATTTTTTAATGCAAGGGGCTGCAGCTTTACTCACTTTTTGTTATTGTAACCAAAACACACAAAACACATCAGAGTCAACTCAAAGCTTTTCCAGATGTTTAAAATAACAAATGAAACTTTTTTGTACAGTTTTAAAAAGCTTTATTGCTTCATGACAGATGACACACCTCAGGGTTAAACTGACTTTTGGGGAAATTCCAGTGTAAACCCCTAATGAAAATGAGTAATAATTTACAACCGTTTAACTCTTAATGTGCACGAGAAAAGCAATGTTCAAAACATTCATTTAATTGGTGTTTAGAATAATAAATTCCTCTACAATACTTCTACAACAGTACTTACATATCACATGATACGTGTATTAAAAACATGTCATCTTTGTATAATGAGAGCATCAGGTCAGGAAAAACTGGGATTAAACAGAAAGTCTGTGTCTTGCTGAAGATGGTTACTGTGGTTAGAGTACTAGGGTAACCAAAGCCAGACCCCCTGCAGGGAAACTGGGGGGGGGGGGTAAATTTGTTCTATTCAACGCAGTCTTTCATCGAAAAGCGCTCAAGGACAAGAACAAAAAAAGGGGTTGATTTGTTTATTTTGCCTTTACAATCTGAGTCTATTAATGCAGCATTTTAAACAATAGGGTCCCTCCGATATGTCTTTGATGATGTCTGGGCAGAATGGGATGTGAGTCACGTCATATTTGTGTTGTAATGTTTTGATGTGGTGGGTAGGTGGAAACAACTGGAGTGTAGTACAAGCAGAGCTTGTTTCACTGTGTGATATAATGTTTCCCTGTCATCAGGTGACAATGGCTGTTTGATCATTGTCGTAAGGACAAAGGTCTGCCTAAAACTTTGAACGATACACTTTTTGCTGCGTTTGCTGTGGATTTGGGCTTTAAATGCCCCTCGGAAATTAAACTTCAAATTGGTTAGTGTTGCCATAAATACCACGAGACACGAATCGACGCCTCAAGAGCAAATGTTGTCATGGAAACGATTTCGCCTTTAAACTTTATTTTAACAAAAAAATATTTTTTACTTTATGATAAAGGTATATAAATACAGGACAATGAACTACAGGGCAAATCTCTCTAAATCTCTCTAAATTAAAACCTCGGTAAAGGGGGTTGGCATTTTACGAAGTAACGTCAGCGGGTGGAGGGGAAAAAGTAAGAACGGGTTAATTTTGAGTCATACTCTGCTGCGCTGTGTCGAGAATAAGTGAAAATTCTTCCGCCACGGAAACTAAAAGAACCTGTATTGGAACAAATGATGGCTTTCTTCTGAAACACTCTCTTGGCTAAATAATAAATATTCATTGTGATCGTTTCAACGTTGGGTGACTTTTAATAAGAAAATATATTTAAGTGGCTTTTCATTTGGATGCAGCTTAGAATATAGATCCACCCGCGGGGTTGGCGGAAGAACACCTCGGTCTGTGACTTCGGTGACTGGGACGAAAAGAAGAGAGAAGTTCAAAAAGTTTGATCACCGCGTAGCGAGGCGAAGAAAAACCCCTTTAAATGAAGACAAAACTATACGGATATATGTAATCAAACGAAAGACTGTGACAGAAAAAGCTCCTCTACCGAGTGTATTTCGTTCTCAGATTCTTCTCTTGAATTTGAAAGTGATTTAATAAATCGTTCAGCTTTAACCTGAGACGGAGCACAGCCTCGCGCTGGCGACTCTATGTGGATTTTACCAAAAATATGGGCCAATTTCCCGGTGTCTCTTCGGGCAAAGTCATACTCTTCGTTTTCTGTTGCCTTAAAGTATCATATGGTGAGTACCTGAACAGCATATTTATACCGTATATTTCATATGTCATTTAAAACAAAAGTCAGCCGCGGTGTGCGCGCATCTGTACGGCTGTCTGAAGCATCATTCAGCGGTCACGTTTCAGTTCTGCTCCGCCACAAATGACGTGTGACAGCTTCAGCTTTGAGCTTTATTGTGCATTTAATAAATATGATTTATTTTGTGTCTGTACGTAAATTGACATGCAGTTTGACATGGTTGACAAGGTTTTGTCCATAACCTAGGTCCTAGGCGTAAAAACTTTATACAAAGTTTGATAAAACAAACCCATATATTGTATGTAATACAGGGAATTTGTGTCTTTTATATGAGTTCTGGTTTTGTGGAGTGAAGCTGTCGTATTTGGTACCGCTGCCCAGATGTTAATGAGTCGGAGCGAATGAAATTTGCAGCAGCTCATTTTGAAGAATTCAAAATGGACACGGTTGAGGAAAAACTGATGGAGTTTTTTTGCCTGTGTGTGTGTTTATTTGTAGTTTTTCAGCTATAGACAATCGAGCAAGAGTGACATACGTTTTCCACTGTAGAGGCAAAGCGAAAATCAAACGTAATCAAAATAAAGTTTTGTTTTTCTGTAGGAGGAAGGAAGACTTTTTTATTGACTTGTTATTTGGGCTGTGTGTATAAATCCATATGTATATGTGTGTATATAAGTAGATTTATGTATATATATATATATATATATATATATGTGTGTGTGTGTATTGTGGTTGAGAAAGATAAAAGTAGAACCCAAAGTTTAATTTTGTTAAGTTTTCTTCGGTTTAAGAGGGATGAAGAGTTTTCCATCTGACGGTTGTTTATTTATGCTGAGCAGCTCAGCAGGTTTCACACACAAAAGGTGCCAGTTGTTGCATTCGAGACTTGAATAAGGTCACATATGACTTCTATTTCACATGCTTTAGTCGGAGCCAGTCCCTCCAGAATCGAGCCTTACAAAAGAAAACAAGACAATATAGAATGACTGCAGGCTCGGCAAGAAGCGAGAGGAATGCCGCTGTTGGTGTTACACATTCCAGTCTCTCTCCGTTGCCTTTCTCATTTTCTCTCTCTCCCCCATTCTCTCTCTCTCTCATACACACACACACACACATTTCCCTGTGGATGCATTGATTTTCACAACACTGCCGCTGAGCTTCCCCATTGTGCCTCACAGATTATATTTCTTGTTCCTCTGTATTGAGTATCACTCCTTGGGGTGGGATTGATTCCTTCTTTCTTCGCTGGCACACGACATCACATCGCCCCAGTTGTGTAGGTTGCTACCAGCTGCATGTATTGGCTCAAACTGGGCATTACAGCGCGTGTTGTAAGAAGCTGGCCCATTGTTCCCGCCTGCAAGCTGCATGGTGTGCGGTTCTGACCCGCTCCTGCTCGCTGGTGTGAAATGTGATTTATCTTTGGCAAACTCCCACTTGTTAGGATACAACGGGTTGTTTATGAAAAGACCTACAGTTGTGCATATCTCAGGGATGCGGTGGAGGGTTTGAGAAGGTCACTGAGTGCCAGCCTGGTTATGATGACATTTCAAAATTATTTAGAAGTTTATTAGCCGTGTCTGTGTGAGTTTATAATTTGGAATTTTATTGGTAGAATTGCTCTCATGATTAATGGTAGAATTTTATGTAGCCAGTGTATAAATGATCCAGTCAAGTATGTTTTGCTTCTCACCTCTGTGTATTTGGAGGTAAACTCCAGAACTGGAAGAGTGAGCTTTAAAGTTACACCACCTAAATAGTGTGCATAGGTATGCAGATACAAAGTTTGACAGGCAAGTAGGACATCCTATCATTGCATTTGGACCGAATGCAATAATTGGACAATCATGTTATGGTCCTGCACAGAAGATAAATATGTAAATGTATTTAGACCACTTTACTTGTGGTTTACAGGATATAAAGAGACCCTTAACCATAACAAAATATGTTTCTGGAAAAGATCCAGTAGTTGGTGAAATTCATGGATTAAAAAGCTTTTGGCTGCATTGCAAAGCAGGTTAACAAATGAAATGGGGCTTAAGACATTCTGCGTTCCTGCCACAGGGCAATAGAGCCTTTCACCAGCACACACAAAACCATTTACACAGTGCAAGGCTGTGTGTGTTGACCTGGTATTCACTACGTTATGGGGACCAAATTTCCCCTCAAGCATAAGTAAATTGTGACGGAGTGTGCATGTAAAGTTTACAGGCCTGATCTGCAAACACTATGTTGTGCAGACTTTTTTCTGTTGTGCTGCTGATGTAGTAATACCAAAATTAATCTCCTCTGCATTGACCTCGTGAAATTTATAAAGTCTTTTGCACCTAGTAGGGACCTCAGATGCACTACGGTTAAAAAGTGAAAGTTTTGTGTGATGGTTTAGAACACAGCCAGCTCTCAGGGTTCGTCTGAGAAACTTTCATTGGAATGTTGTTGCCTTTGATAATTAGCTAGGTTTCCTCCCAAACTAGATGCAGTCTATCATTAAACTACCAGGGTGCCTTCTAGCCCCACATGACTTGCAGATTTAATGAGCACCACTGAAACCCTCCCACTGTTTATGTTATCAATTCTGCGTGCAGTTAAGCCCCCGTCCCCTTACAGATTGGCGGGGGGAGGGTTTTTTGTTTGTTGCCATGTCGACGTTTAACAGAATAGAGAGCACTTGTTGTATATACAGAAATGCCAGGAAATGGGGTTACTTCCTCACTCAGCGCGAACAACTTCCTTCTGCTGTCCAGCGTGGACGAGGGCCAATGCCGACAAGTCTCTTCTGACTCTTGAGTGCTTTCCACTCCACCCGGCCCTGTCCGACTCTCTTAATTACTTCCCCATCTCTCTCAGCAGCCATTAGCACTAGAGAGAGTGAAAGAGAGACACACACGAGCAGAGGTCTCCCCTGGGCTCTGGGTTTGGTCGTGGGGATGAGGCTGCACTTTCAAACAGCTGGCCGGGCAACAAGGTCTACAGCTGTGAGACAGCTGCTCTGACGCTATAGTGCCGCCTGAGTCCCATCAGGAACGAAGAGAAACAGATTTTGTTCAGAAACACTCCTTGAATTTGACCTTATTTTTGTTGTATAACTTTCTTATGGGCTTGGTTAAAGGCATATCAGATGTTCTTAATATGACTTGTATATATGTCCGACTGATACCAAATTGTACCAATGTGCATGTAGGCCTATTTCATGCGTTCTGTTTTGTGTTTGTGGGAGTAGCTGTACAAGGCCCTTTATATCACAGCTGCTTTTTGTATTCCAGACTAATTTCTCAAAATCAGCAAAGCATAAGAACTAATTCAAGACAGGTTTTGTGTTCAAAACAGTTTTTATAAGTCACTGAATATAGTTTAGAGAGTTCCTAATCCCATTCCAGCATTTAGTGTGGATAAAAAGTCATGGGACCTCTTTTTATTGAAGGCAGGTTTTATTTTATTAAAACACTCACATGATCTGTGCCAATGAATACACACACACAATATATAAATACTCGTGTGCAGATCTGCATGTGGGTTATAAATCTGCTGCTGTTTTTAAACTGATTTAAAACTGATGCAAAGAGGGTCACACTCGCTCTGGTTAACATCTGTTCACATGAATGGTGGAGCTGAACTCATAGTCCTATCAGAAAGAGAGAATGAGAAAAACAGAACACAGACAAAAAATAAAAACTTGTGATTAAATAATCTAAAGACAACGAGAGGTAGTCGGATGAGCAGGGATTGTGTTTCAGGTCCCTGTGGTTGTGTATTGGAGTTCCACATCTTCATGTGCTTATTGGCAGGGATCAGCGCTCACTCCCATCATCACACGATCCATCTTTCCTCCCTTATTTTATCACTCCACATCTTTCCTTACTCTCCATCTTATTGTTTTTCCATCTCAACACTCACCCTTCAACTGCCTCCTCCTCTATTACTGAAGGAACTGTAGATGTTTGTGGAAGACTTTGAGTGTCAGCAGAAGGGCAGAGGAGATGGGTTTGTTTTTAACAAATGAATGTGAATTCTTTCTCATAATTGTTACACATATGATCCTTACTCCACCACACCTTTTATTCAGTCTTTGTTTCTTAAAAAGGATGGGTTGGATGGGTTTGGATGGGTTTATTTATCTGTCTTGTCTGTCTGTCATTTGTGCATTCATCTGTCTTTATTTTAAAAGAACTGTTGCTGTTCAGGGATAAGTTTTAGTTTAACAGAAGGTGCGATACATTTGTTTTTAGCAAATGAGTGTGAATTGCTTCTCTTAATTATTCCACATACCCCCCCTTTCCCATTAGGATTTCTCATCTCTTTCTCACCTTGTCCTCACATTTGCCTCTCACTACCTCACACCTCAACTTGAACAATACCTGCTTGAACCTCAGCACATCTGCTTGAACCTTAGAATGGTTTTCATTTCTTGTATCATTAGTCATTAGGTTGTTTAGATTAAAGTGTGTGATCATAGATCGGCAACATGAGAGAATGAATCATGTTGACTCTAGGCCAGAATCCAGACTGTAGCAGGTGTGCAGGCTTTCAAAGTAAGTGGTGTCTGGATTAAGCTAAACGTACTTTAGGCAGATCCTGGTTTAAACTCATGTTTAGATGTTCATGAGTGAAGGAGAATTAGGAAGTGATACAGGATTTAAATTGCCCTTTCAGCAGGGCTGGAAATGAATAGGACGGGCTGCATTAGAAGTGAATAAGTGTTAATTCATGACAGTCTGTCCCCAAATCCTTTGAGATCTTCTCTTTTGGTGGTTTGATGGAGCGTATGGAGAGCTTGTCAGACCAGTCAGGCCAAGCCTCTCTCTGTGCTTGCCTCACCCTTCGCTTCTGTCTCTCAGCTACATTATCTCATTTTCTCTTCATGTTTGCCCATGAGAAAATGTTACCACACTCTTAAAAAGAAAGGTTTCAGTTAGGGTTGTCATGATACCAAAAGGTCAGTGGTCGATACTGGTGAAATTTTATGATTTTAGATAATAATTTTAATACCACAGCAAAAAAAAAAATCACATTTCTTAAATTAGCCTATTTTTCAGTTAAATAAATGTTTTCATAATTATTTAAGTAAGCATTAAGAAATTGAGCAGTTGTATAAAAACTAAAATCATAGGACGTTTATATGCGTTTATTAGACTATCATCCAATACAACTGTCTACAGTTACGGGCATTAAAATATTTAACTGTGTAATTTGTTCATAATTGTCATGTAGTAAAAAAAGAAAAAGATAAGTACTTTACAGCTGTGTTTATAGCTTGCAGAATAGCCTACCAAACTTACTGGCTAACTCAATACAATCAGTCAGAAAGAGATGAACGTATCCAAATTGACTGTATTTGGTGCATGCCAAGGTTGTTTTATTGTGGCTGTCAATTAGAGCACAAACTTGCTTTACAGCCAGATGATATAAAAGAGGATGATATTTTGTTGATGGAAATAAGTGCAAAAGTGTTCAATACGATTGCTGCATTACTGCTTTAAAAGAAAACTTTAAGCATTTTTGACTTCTCAATAAGTAGAGAACTCTTTGCTGAACTGAAGCAGCTGTGGTGTGCCATTGCAGGACCTGGATTTTGCATGCACCTCCAGTATCCGTTAGTTCCCAACCCCTCTGTCTTTTGCTTTCTCTCACTTTGTTCTTCATTATTGCTTCTACCTCTCCAGCACACTTGACTCCTGCTCTTCTATTCTGTCCTCTTGTATCTCCAGCACTTTAATTCCCCTCCTCTCGCCTCTTAAATCACTGTGAAAGCTCAATTTCACACTCAGCTTACCCACTTCTCCCAAATATTTCCCACCACAGGTCCTGCCAGAAACTGGCGCAGCCAAACGCTGCTTCTTTTGCAGGCTTTGACTTTTCAGAGTGGCACGACACTCTGAATACATGGCCTGTAAATAAGTATTCGCACATTTGAATGTTTTGTTGTTTTCAGTGACAAATCAAAGTGGTTGTAATTTGGCGTTTGATTTGGTGAAGTACCCAACTAACAATTTTGGTAATTTTAAATACTCCATTGAATATTGGTAAATACTTATGCAAGCAATTATTTTGTGTTTGTAATTAAACATCACATGGACATTTTTATAGGCCCTGTATTTGTATTTGCTAAGTATCTTTTGATGCGTGTACATTTAAATAGCTAAACTTGTGGTTAAAGAGTGTTATTTGTATAGCGTGTATTGCAATGACTTATTTTGGTGGTTTAAAGGGTTTTTAAAGCTGAAAGTTGTCATCGCTACACTGCAGACATCAGTAAAAGAATTTTAAATATATTTAAAATATGCAATTATTTTCAAACAGGTTTTCTGAACATTCCTCCTTTTGGTTAGGATGTTCAAACAAACACATCAGTGTTTTGATAGCGCCACAGTGTTTACACTTTTCTGGAGAGGAATCATGCAGTAGTTTAAGTACAGGAGTAATTTGGCCAGAACAAGATGTGAGTTGATGGCCAGACCGCATACCACCTCACAACCCCCATATCCTGGCCTGAAATGATTTATCTTCATGATGTAATGTTGTGTGATATTGGGGTGGTGGTGTGTTGGTGTGAATGTTTTGATTAAGTTTTGTAGTTAAACAAACTAGGATCACAGCAATTTTAGCTTGTAAAAGTTTTTAAAATTCTGTAACATTTTTAAAACATTGCACTAACAACTTAAGAATAATGTTTTTGATTTATTTGATATACAAAGTTAAAAACGTTCTACTAAAATTACCGCATGGATGTTTTTGATAACTTTAAGAGAACTTTTACAGAATGTTCTAAGCCGGTTTTCGGAGAACGTTCGCTGTTAGCTGGGATTAAGTCTTGACCTTATCACATAACGTTCTGGATCGTTTTGCACTGCTCTGAAAAGTTGTCATTTCAGTCTCTTTTTGAGTGTTAGACATCCAGGTGTTATTAACAAAATGTCGCCGAGCCCAGAGCTAAAGAGCTTTGGGGCATTTATGTAAAGTCTCGTCTTTAGCTGCTGGCTTCGTGCCCAGGCTGCAGTCGCTTTCTGTGCACAAACGGGGATATTTTGAGCCCTCCTGCACACCGGACAGAGTGCAGGAAGTCAGTATTAGCGCACAATGTACTTCCTGTCTTAAGCTGTAGTACTATGTTCCTCAGTGTCAGCGCTGCTTTGAAATCATATGACCTGCTACCAGTGTCTCAGAGGGAAGTGTGGGTTACAGCTTGCTTCTAATAGCAGAAACGCACTTCTGGTGTTAGTAATTCGACTTTGTGTATTCACCAGAAATTCAGTAAAAGCGCAGCGCAATGTAGACTGCGCGTCTGAAATGAGTTTGCGTGATAAACTTTATACTAAGCTAGATTACGGTAAAACGTTGGCTCACTGTATGTGCTTTTTTGTGACGTACACTTCTGTGACGTCCAGGGTGCTTCCTGTATTTTGAGAGGAAATGAGTGAAAGTGTTTGATCAACTAGGAATTTCCATTTAAAATTTTCTGGTGTGTCACGACCATAAAGGGTTATTCTTCAACTTTGTTGCTCTGCCTCTTTGTCTCTGACCTTTTCCTTCAACAACTTCACCGTTTGTTGTGTTTGCATCGGATGGGTGTGTGTGGTTACAATCAGTCGTTTTTTCTTTTGGTTTGCGATTGCAGACGGATTTTGCCATGTTCAGATCTATGCGTCTGTGTATTTTACAATCACATTTAAAGCCAGATTAAAGTTTTTGCAAAGGCTAAATTTGTAAAACAGACTGCATTAACTTATCAGTTATTTGTTTGGTATTAATTATAACTAGCTTTATTAACTTACGAGTATGATATGATTGTGCCAGAATTCAAAAGTATAAGTAACAAGTACAGTTCATGTATTTTTTGTCTACTGGCCATTAAATAAAATGTACATTTTGTTTTGATCAATTTTACATAAGGCATATAAATACCAGTGCTTAACCATTCATGGTAGTGTTCCAGAGACCAAATAATAAACAATAAAAACATTTTTTAACATTCATAATAGAATAAATGTAACATTTTTAAACCACTATTTCCTTTGTTTTGCATGCAAATAATACCAGTGTATACAAATAAGCCTAACACCAATGCTACAGACAGAGCACAGCGCTTGTTTTCCTAACTGAGGCCTAATCTAATCCTCACATCTTCATATTTCTTCACAGCCGTACAGTGTGTGGATTCTGTGAAGCCCTGTGTAAACAACGCTACCTGTGTCACCTTCCACAATGGAACAGACTACTGCAGGTAAGAGTCTCTCAGAGTCAAATTCCCAGAGTCCCCTAAACTCCTGATGAAAGAAAAGGCCTCAGGGGAACCGGAACAGTTCAGGCAGGAGACTGATTTGCACAACGTTGCATTGCCTAATTTAATTTCTCCACAGAACTAATGAAATTAGGTCATTTGAAGTTCCAAATATTGCCAGATCTGTTGAAAGCATTAACTCTCACAATGCATTAAGAACTGTGGCTTCTAATGAACGGTTTTTGTGTGTGTGTGTGTGTGTGTCTTTGCGGTGCATTTAAAACTGTCTCTGAGTGTAGGAAAAACTATGCAAAGCGGATTTAAAAAAGAGCGGTAGCAGCTGGAGTGGAAAAACGGTAAAATACATCCAATTTTTGCGGTTTTAAAGTGGAGCAGACACAAGTTTCTCGATCTTCTTTGTTACTGTTGTTTGCTGAACGCCACTTGTGGCAGCCGATCTCGGCTTGTAATTGTGCTTTTTATGATGTATGATTGAAGGTTACATTTATCGCATTGCCCAAAATAAACACTCGCTAACAAACGTATCATGTTACATTTCAATGTGCTGTGAAACACAGAGACGCTGTTTTCCCAGCATTGAAGTAACCGTTTTCCTACAGTATACAACCATATTTTACAAATTCCACCGTCTTTCTTGCCTTGACAATGATCTTGTGCAGTTTTGGTTTGGGTTACAGTTAGTACATTCCTACCAGTTCATCTTCAAACACAGCGACCTGAAAATACAGAAACGGAGAAATTGAAACCACAAAGTAAAACTTCGGCCTGTTAATGAATCAGGGCAGGAATGCAAAGGTAGCTTATGTCAGCACCACATCGACGACCAAAATAGTCTGAAATTGTTTGAGATATCTCTGGAATTCGTCAGTTTCTAAGGAATCAAGTGTTTCCCAATGGTAATAGTTTGCAACTATAAGTTGCAACACCAGTGTTTCTGTGATTTTTCACAACACAAATTAACAGGAAAGTGGATGAGTCACTGCTAGACCTTTTACACAGGTTACGCAAGAAATGAGTTAGATTCAACTCAAATTTATAAGACTCATTTCTCATGCTAATAATCCTTCCCTTCCACCTCTGTTATACTGCAGAGATTCAGAGTTAACAAGTTTAAAAATGATCCGCCGGTGGAGTCAAGAAAAATGAGCAAGAGGATCATTTTATTGTTTTATGCTTTTTCAGAATAATGAAATGAATGAATTATGTTTGATTTAAGACTTTAGTGAGTTATATTTCATATTATTTTGCAGATATGGCAGAATAAACATGTTATTTGAAAGTAGTGATAAGGATGACAGAGTTTGATTAGAAATGTTCGTATTGGCCGGAGGGGGCGTGGCCTGGCAATTAATTCGCTTGCTCTGATGTGTTGCATGAGTTCTAGCCCAGGTTTGGGATTGGTTTAAACTGTTTACTGATTTTGTTTATTTAAGAGAGAAACAGAACATTTAATCGCATGCAGTTACTCTTTTAATTTCATCTCATTGCAGTCTAACTAGCAGAAGTAAATTAAATATTAAACATAGCCCATCTGTAATTTTCTTTCTGCAGAAAGTAAGGCCACAAGTCTTATAAAGATTAAACAAGATGGTTGAGTAAAGTCATACACTTTCCCTGTTAATCTTGATCTGAAACGTTCCATAAAGTTCTGCACAAAAACCATGATGTGACCTTCTCAGGCTGATCGAGATCGTACACACCAGTCGCCGCCGGTTCCAACAGCCCAGAGTCTCGAGTTCTCGAACCAATAGTGCTGGAATGCTCTGAAAGTTCAAGAACTCTGCCTGACTTTACTGGAGTTTGGAAGAATGCAGGCTTTCAGCAACCTGAAATGGCTGCCTGGGTGTGCGTGCAGTCTCAAAATGGAACAGGCTGACACAAGGTGCTCTCAGGAGTTACTAATACATTCTGTGTAGGTGAGGTGACACCCTAGAACCAAAGTCAACAAGGTGTTTTTTACTGTTTTTTTTCCTCTGACACTGAGAGCTCAGTACAGGAAGAGAACTGTGAGAGAGGTTGGCAGAGCAGGGTGTGTGAGAGAGCGAGAGACAGAGAGAGAGAGCAGTCAGACCGGTGTGTCTGCAAGCCTCCAGCCAGGGTGTGAGAACCAAGCTGTGTGTCACCTGTATGTCTATGTCATTTTTTTGTATGCATGTGTGTTGTGTGTGCGCATGTGTGTCCTGTCTGGTTTCAGATGTGCCTGTGTGTGTCGTTGCACTTGTGTATGTGTGTGTGTTGTATAAGAGACAAACACGTGATGTTTCATTTTTGAATCTTCCTAGAACAATAGTTTTTAAAAGCTGTCATTCAGAGCTCTAGAACTCAAAGATTATAATAATTTTAGGGATGGTCAGATTGCTTAAAAAGGGAATTTTGGAAGTTGAAAAGCATCTCTTTGTGCTTTTTTTTTTGTTGGGAATTATGTGTAATATATGCCATACATGTGCCTTCAACAAATGCAAAAGTAAGGACAGTTTTCCAACAGGTAAAAAAAACTATTTAAAGCAGTCAGTGTTTTTAAAATTCTGTTTGGTGCTCTGGTGGTGTTTACCTTTGGACAGACTACTCTGGTAACATGAAACATTCTCTGAACGTTGGCTAACATTCTCTAAAAGTTCTCTCAAAGTTATCAAAAACATTCGTGCAGTAAAGTTAATAGAGATTTTTTAATGTTGCACATCCCTGCCAAGATGGAAATGTTACACATCTAAAGATTTGAATGTGCAAATGACTCTGCACTGATCCCAGCCAGACGAGTGTTTTGAGGGCAGAAGTAGGACTGGCTTGAATACCTGAACTCACTGTTGTTCTCTGCCCAGAATCTTATTTTCCCTTCCCCATATCAGACAATATCTCTTTGTTTTGGCCTGCGTAAGGGGTGCAAACTTATTAATTTTTACCCCTCACTTCCTTCCCCCGTTGCTCCCCCTCGGTGGGAAGAGAGAGTGGAGCCTGGTGTTTGTTTGATCTGACAGGTAGAATGCGCCTGCGGGAGAGCAGAGCAGTATAGAGACGTCTTTAGCACTCAAGAGGGTGAAACCAGAGATGTGTCTGCCTGCAGGTGAGAGATAGAGGAAAAAGAGAGAGCAAGATTACACTGTCAGTACTTTCCTCATCTATCTGTCAGTCATCTCTGTTTTTTCATTTTTTTCATTATTATTCTTCTCTTTCTCTCTTTTTTCCTTTTTCTTTGTGCTATATCATCCCTTCTTTTAACATGCTCTTTTGTTAATTTTTTTATTTCACCCTTCTTTCATGCCTGTCCTCTCTCTCTTTTTCTGCCTGTCTTTATATCCCTGTGTGCCTGCAGGCTGGGCTGATTTGTTTCAAAGCCACATTCAAAGTGTGATGGCCTCAGGAAGACAGTCTGCCAACCAGAAACTCTAGTYRTAAAAGAGAGAGGGCAAATGAGAGAGAAAGAGAGAGAAAATAAGAGAGAGAAAGAGAGAGAGAGGGGGTAGGAAACATACCCAGTTCAGTTGATAACACTCCAGCTAAAGTCAACAGCTCAACCGTGTGTGAAGAGTGGCAGGCCGAGGCCATGATTTACTCAAGCACCGATTACACACACACACGGCCCCCAGAAGATATGTTTGTGAGGACCGCTCATAAACGCAGTAGTTTTTCAAACAAGATCATATTTACTATACAAACCTGTTGACAATATTAGATTTAAAGCAAAGCATGTTATCTTTTGTGGGAACCTCAGATGTTATTGTATACGTTAACGGTATTGCTTGGTTATAGGAACTTTATTAAAACTTTTTACAATTCTGTAATGTTTATAAAATGTCCCACTAACAACTTAAGAATAATGTTTTTGGTATATGATATATAATGTTTAAAAATGTTCTTCCAACATTACTGCAAGAACTTTTTTAAAAACTTTGAAAGAATTTTAACTTTGAAATAACTTTTTGAGAACATTAGCCAACTTTCTGAGAACATTCCCTGTTAACTTAGATTCAAGTTCAGTCAAACTTGTATACACATGTTTACTTAGCGGGAAGTATCATACACTTTCATTGTTTTTATATAAAACTAAGTCTTACTTTAGACCACTAGCCCCCACTAGTCCTTTTTTTAAAACTTGTGCACACATACTTTATCATGTTTTCTTTTGCTTAGTATAGATAAGATAAGCTTACCTGCTAGAGCTCAATATGTGTAGTTGGGTTTCCTGGCATCACTATCTGTGTTAATAAAAATGTGTGATTTGTAAGTGTGTCTGCGTGGTATGTGCCTAAACCACACATTGCTACAAAACAGTTTATCACAAGAGAAAGTTACTCATCCCTGCCAGCTAACATGCGTGAAGCTTGTCAACAACTGCTGCAGGGCAGAAGGGGCTGTCCCATGTCAAGATGAACTGAAGTCTATCGAAAACATTCGCACAAATTCTCTCAAATGCTTCATATCGCTGGAGGCTTCACACAATAGTGGGAAATGTTGCAACCAGGGCCTAAACCCACGACACAACAAGTGTACTGACAAGTGTAGCTGAGTGACAGAAAGATGACATGATTATTGGAACAATGACACACATGCAGACTAGCAGTGTTAACATAGTTACGTTTTAGGTTTCCCTGCATATAGTTTTGTTGTAATTTTTCTTATCTTAAAACACTTTTCTTTACTTTACTGCAATTCACAATGCTAAGCTCATGATTATGATTTATAATTTAAGTGGGCTGGTCCGATTTCCCAGAAAGTGCCAGTTTGACTATAACATGTAAGGAAAGTTTGTAAAGTAACCTCCAATTTTATGTTTCAAACGGAGGTGGCAATAAAGAGGCAAAAGTTTTGGATTGCAGCTTTAAGGATCTAGGATCCAGACACAAAGGGTGTGGGTTCGAGTCCTTGGGAAAACTGTTCAAGCCCAGGTTGCTCCAGGGGAACCTGCCCTACAATTAAAGGGTCGTGGTGCTCTTAGAATGAGAACCCTTTGGCAAATTGCAAGTAATTCACTAATTATCTTTTTGCTGCTTGTTAACATTCCATTGACTGAAGATTCCTGAAGGATGCTTGTGTTTGCCGATATCGAAATACAAACGTTTGCATTCCTTGTAGCTGTTCAACAAACAAATCAATATGTGTAGGATTGCAATCTTTACAAATTAAGAAAAAAGATCACATTCAGTTTAGGAGGTCACATGACTTTCTAAAATCACCTTAGCTAACATATTTAGGGGGTATAAACATTTCCTTAATGTTTTCATTAAGTAACAAAAATGTTACTTAATGCATTAGGATTATCGCTTGGTTATAGGAACGTTTTTAAAACTGGTTATTCAAACTTTTTTTTATTAAATTCTGTAACGTTTTTAAAACTTTTTACTGACTACTATGAATAACATGGTATAATGAAATATGGTATTATAGCATTAAAAACTTTGTACTAATATTACTGCAAGAACATTTTTGATAACTTTGAGAATGTTCCCCTGTCAGCTAGGACCACAATAAATGTTTCCATCTGTTAAAGTCGTGTTAGCTAGTCTCGCTCTTTAATGCCTGTTGATGACCCCAGGACCTCAGGGGGATATGTAAAGACCACCTTTCCTGTCAACTAGAACAAAGACCCTGTGGAAAATTGCAGATAAGCATCTTTATGGGGGGATCCTGTGTAAAACCTTTTTTCTGTATCAATGTCTGAAAGCATTTTGGAATTAATTACATTGATTTGTAAACCTCACATCTTTTGTTTCTGTCTCTTTAAATTTTTTGCTTATTGAAACCATTCAATATGATGAATCATTTCCTTGGTAACTGTTTTGTGAATGTTATTAGTTGGCCTTTTGTTTTGATTAAGCTTTGTTACACAAGTCACATGTGTTCAGACCAACAAAACGCAACTTTTTGTAACCTTTTGTGTTTGTTACGATAGATTTGTAAGATAAGCTTTGCAAATAATGGTCCTGTACTACCATAGTAGATGTTTTTACAAAGTCTCATGAAATTTAAACACGGATTAAACTTCAGTTCAGATGTGGATTTGTTTAGGCAACTTTTTTAGGGTCTGATTTGTTCAGTGTTTTTTGAGGACAGACACAAAGAAGCTTTTCATTAAAGCTCAGATGAAAATGGTACAGCAGCTGAGTGGAGAGAGAGAGAGAGAGAGAGAGAGAGAGAGCGTCACAGGAAGAGAGAAACAGGGAGGACGAGTATATTAAGGAGGAGTATATAAAGACCAGAGAACCCTCCCTTCGGTGAGACATGCTGTTTTCAGATGAGATTTATAGCACATATGTACTCAAAGTCACGCTCAGTCTGACCACAACATTTTAACCTTCAGCACTCCACCCTCCTCTCTTTCTTTTTCTGTTTCTCCCTTCACTTTTGTCACTTGCTTTTTCTTCTTTCTTTCTTTCTTTCTTTCTTTCTTTCTTTCTTTCTTTCTTTCTTTCTTTCTTTCTTTCTTTCTTTCTTTCTTTCTTTCTTTCTTTCTTTCTTTCTTTCTTTCTTTCTTTCTTTCTTTCTTTCTTTCTTTCTTTCTTTCTTTCTTTCTTTCTTTCTTTCTTTATTACTGTGTTTCAATCTTCTCTGTCTCTGTTAAACTTTCATTTCTACCCCTCCCCCTTTCGTTTTCTCTGTTTTTCCTGCGGTTGTTCGCCTCTCCAGCAAAAACGAGAGAAAGCTGAAGATGGATGGATTAGAGAGCAGAAGTAGGGCGGCCGACTGCTTCTATAAATACGTCTAACTCTCTTCGTAAAGAAACATAAGACAGAGGATAGAGGGAATGAAAAAGAAGACGTTTTAGTTGCCCTTTGTGCGCAACTAAAAACATAACGTTTTGCCAACTCCTTGCGAAACCCATTTGACCGTCGTCTGGTTCGTATTAAACAATCTCTGTACTGTGGTGTTGGGGGTGGGGTAAATACTCAGAGGTGACGTTTTGTACGAGAGAGTGAGTGGGCTGAAATCAAATTCATGATGAGGTGTCTCGTAAAAATATGAACTAGAAAGAGCATTTCCCCCACCCACTCACCCCAGTTCCCGTGGATAGCACATGAAGGGGTCACTGAGCAAGAGAGAGGGGGGTGCTAATATGAACCATCTGTAGAAATCTGACACCTCGAGCAATAGGGCGAGAAAGAGGGGGAGAGCAAGACAGGGAGGGAAAGAGAAAAAAAGGGCAAGGATAACAAAGAAACCTATAGATGAGTTTAGCTGCTGAGCAAAGTCACTTTGTCATCATGTGTTTTTGAGATTTTAACTCTGATAATGTGTATGTGAAAATCACCAGCACACTGGGGTGGAGGAGGGAGAAAATGATGTTTCATAATGTAGCAATAATTTAATTTATCATGCTGTATAAACATGCATGTGCCAAGAATTTATGTTTGTAGTTTTTCACATTAATGTTTTTAAAGAAAAGGAGATTGACCTTTAGAGCAAGTTTGTGTGACAGCAAAACGTTCTGCAGCGTTGGGTCAGTGTGTGCTAAAATACATTTAAACAAATTCAAAATTTAAGATGAGCAAAGAATATATTTGGGCAAAGCACTAAAACTAAATTCCTTCTGTTTCAAACTAGGACTTTGAACCATTGAGAAAGGAGCTGCTGGTCTACACAGGCCTCACAAAGTAGATAAAGCTATTTGCCTTGAATAGTATAAAGTGTCACAACAGGCTGATGGAGGCTCGATCCCTTGAGCCCAGACTGTTTGCATGCACAGAGTTTAAGTGTGTTTGTTGTTGTTTGGTTGTCAGCGCCGCTGTGATCTCGTGACCAGAGGGTCGCTGTGGGTGTGTGTTTTCCTCAGAGCTGCATGCCGTAGCACACACGCACGCACGCATACACACGCATGTTGGGTTTTCATGTCTTATGGGACCATTCCATAGACATAATGGTTTTTATACTGTACAAACTGTATATTTTATCCCCTACACTAATCTTACCCTAAACCTAACCATCACAAAAAACTTTCTGCTATTTTAGATTTTTAATAAAGATCATTTTGTATGATTTATAAGCTTGTTTCCTTATAAGGACCCAAAAAATGTCCCCACAAGGCCAACATTTACTATTCTTGTGGGTACATTTGGTCCCCATAACAAAGTGAATGCCAGGACCACACACACACACACACAGAGCTAGAGACAGGATTAAATCATGCTTGTATGGTTTGACTACTAAGTCTGCTAGTTTATATCACACTTTATCACAATTAAAGCATTCATGTTGGCATCTGCCATCTCTGTAGTATACACTAGATAGGGAGGGTTGGACAAAACGCCTGAACGATAACAAATAGACAAAGTGTAAGTGTAACCACTGATGCGTTTCAAGTACGATATAAAGTTGTAAAATGATGTATTTGTGCAGATAAGATTTGACCCAAGACTGAGCCAAGACTGTATGAGCTGTATCAGATGAATGAATGTGTGTGTCCTGAGTGTTACACGCTTTGCGAAACGGCTTGTTTAGAATCTCAAGTAGGTATGTACAGGCATACGGGCAGGACTAACACACACTCATACTAACACACACACACAGTCAAAAGAGTTTTTTTTGTGTCCCTCATCTGTGTTACCTGACCGTCCTTTGGGAGGCCGGCACCTGCATGGCAGCAGCCTGAGGTGTGTCGTACACACACACACACACACACACACACACATACACACACACATACACACACACATTTACTTAGCTAAATGGGCATATACCATAGAAATATTTTTATATACTGCTAGTTGTAACTAATATACAGTGATGGTCCTAACACCTAACAAAAAACATTTTTTATTTTAATTTCTTTCTGCCTTTATTTTTCCTTTATTTTTGCTTTCTTTTTCTGCCTTTCTTCCAAACTTCCCTCTCTCCCTTTCGGTGGCCGTCTGATTAGTTTTGTCTTATTCATGCACTTTTTAAGAAGTCTAGGCCACAGCAGTTTAACATTAGCACTAATTCCAAAGATCAGAGAGAGAGAGAGAGAGAGAGAGAGAGAGAGAGAGAGAGAGTGAACAGAGAGACACAAAAGAGAAGACATGTTATTTTCCCCTCTGTCTTATTTTGCAATCATGTAATTTCCTCTTCGTAAGCTTTGGTCATGTGCCGAGTCTGGAGATCTGTGAAGATGTGTCCCAGCGTCTCATGCCATGCGTCATTTTACATGCGTACACAGTCATACTGATAAGAAAACATGCTTCTCAAGAGCTTTATTGTATGAATAAAAGTAATTTGTAAACAGTTGCTTTTGAAGAGATAGTAATGGCATATTTTCAAGATATTCTGCTGGAAAATATGAATTTGATTGGATTATTTAACGTCACAATGTTCAGTAGTTCAGTAAGGAAAAAAAACGTTGGGCTCTGAACCTGTTTTGGATTACAGTTGTAGAAAAATACATGTGCATATATAGATGCTGGACAGAGTACAAATTACTTACTTTTGCTAAACGTCCCACCTAAATATGTTGTACATGTTGAAAACTTGTTGGTCTTGGTGGGTTTGGTTCTACCTACATGATGGGGCCAACAGTCCCCTTGAAGAAAATGGCTTAAATCCAACATCCCACTCTCTCTTCAAAGGCCTTTACAAAGCCGTGCCTTCTCAGAAGTGCAATGTACTGAGGTAGAAAAGATTCAGTGAGAGTATTTTTAGTGTGTGGTGAGCTTATGCGCTCTTTCTGTGTGTGTTTTAGGTGTTCTCCTGGTTTCTTAGGTGAGTACTGTCAGCACAGTGACCCGTGTCACGTGGGTTATTGTTTGAATGGAGGCGAGTGTACAGTGAGTGTGGCTGGAGTTCCAGGAAGCCCCAGCTGCGTGTGTCCTCTGGGCTTCACCGGCCCTCGGTGTGAAGTCCAGATCAACTCCACCTGCTACCCCAACAACCCCTGCAGCAACGGGGGGACATGCTCGCTCCTCCCCTACGACCAGTACAGATGCCAGTGTGCCCGTGGATGGACAGGTGAGATATTTCTCTTTTTTTCTCAGGAGTCTCAAAATCTAGTGTGCTCCCTAACTACACAGCATTTAGGGTCATTAGAAGATTCAAACAGCATGCTGTCCAGGTAGGCGGCTCACTAGGTTTTGAAATGCAGTCAGTGTAAAATATTAGTGACTTGCTTCAGTTTTTGACATGCTTTGCATTTGTCTTCGTCTTTCTGTATTCATGAGATCTTATTGGCTGTTTGGTTGGTTAAGTAATGTTTTTGGTGTCTTTCTCCCAGGTCAACAATGTGAACGCGAGGACTCCTGTCTGTCCAGCCCATGTGCCAACGGAGGCAGCTGCTACGCTCTCCCCAACCGGGAGTTCACTTGTACCTGTCGCCCTGGTTACCATGGCCCCCGTTGCCTTAACGACACCGATGAATGTGCCTCTTCTCCCTCTCCTTGCAAGAATGAAGGCTTGTGTGTGAACACCCCAGGGTCATACCAATGCAACTGCCCACCCGGTTTTACAGGCCGCCACTGTGAGACAGTGTACATACCCTGCTCTCCCTCCCCCTGCCTAAATGGAGGAACATGCAGACAGATGACGGACACAACATACGTATGCCACTGCTTGCCAGGTTTGTTCCATCATGGAAAATTGGAGCAGAAACTAAATTGTTCTGGTAGAACCAAATTCTGAGTCATTTCTCAACTCTTTATTTTCAGTAGTTTTGATCAACAAAAATGTTGAGAAAATTCTAATAAATTTTCTTCATTTTCACGTTGTTTTTATTAACGACCTGAAGTACCAGACAAAACGTAAGTCGTCTTTATCGCTGACTAAACAAACATTCTGCTGTATTAAGTCCTGATGGTCACTCACTCCTTTACCCGAGACGCTGGTTGTATCAGTATTTGTTTGGGGTTTAAACACACAGAGAAATTTAAAGTACCTATAACAGCGAAGCTTTTGAAGACTCGCAGGCATAACACAGGAACAGGCCAAAACCAGTCAGTTACCTCAGGCTGTGAACCCGAGCCGTGAGAAATGTCTGTTTGTGCTTTTAAAGTTGAGTAATTGCATTTTAATATTGCTAGAGACAGAGCTGCTTTGTGACAGAGACCCGCTTATCAGAGGGATTGAGAGCAAGTTTGATGTAATTTTCTTCATTATTTTTCTTGAATCAGGTTTTAATGGAACAAACTGTGAGGTGAACATCGATGATTGTCCTGGTCATCGGTGTCAGAATGGAGCCACCTGCATGGATGGAGTGAACACCTACAATTGCCAGTGTCCACCTGAATGGACTGGTATGACAACCAGATGTTTTATCTCCTCTGTGCTTTTGGGATTTTGGATCCTTTTTCAACCAATACAAACAATTTTCAATTTTATTTCAAAAGTTTAGAAAAAAGTAAAAAAAAATTTTTTTTATAAAAATTAATGATTCAGTCAAACTGATTTACATACCCAGCTAACAATTTTAGCTTGTAAGAATGTTTCCCCAATGTTTCCATTAAGTAACAAAAACGTAAAAAAATATTTTGGGTGTTCTACATTCAGAATGTCCAGTTTTTTAGATGCCAAATTAACATTATTGCTTGGTTATAAGAATGTTTAATTCTGCAACTTTTAAAAATGTTTCACTAACAAGTTCAGAATAACATTTTTTTTATGTATATGATATGTACTGCAAGAAAGTTTTTAGTAACTTTGAAAGAACTTTTAGAGAATGTTAGCCAACGTTTTGAGTGTTGTTAGCTGCGTAGTTGGTATCACTGTACAAACTTTTTGAGAGTAAAACTTACGGTAGACAAATTTTAAAAATTACAAACATTCTATAACGCAATCCAGGTGACTTAATTAATAGTGATGTTTAACTACATACCAGCAGTGTATAACTATAATATAACGGTCCATATTAAGCTATATAACATAAATTTGAGACAAAAGGCTGTAAGAACAAACAACTTATTTGTGACCCTTTTAATTGCAGGTCAGTTTTGCACCAATGACATAGATGAATGCAGGCTGCAGCCCAACGCCTGTCAGAATGGAGGCACATGCAGTAACACGCTGAATGGCTACAATTGCGTGTGTGTGAACGGCTGGAGTGGCCCCGACTGCTCTGAGAACATTGATGACTGCGCTGGAGCGTCTTGCAACGCTGGCTCCACCTGCATTGATCGTGTTGCAACTTTCGCCTGCAGCTGCCCTCCTGGCAAAACTGGTGAGTAACATCATCCAAAGGAGAATAACTTCACTCAGTCCAATGTGATTGGATAGATGCAGATGAAATTGATATGAAGATAATGTTTATATTACAGATGTATAAAGAATAAGCATAAATATATTTGTAAGTGCAGTCGGAGAAAATGTTTGTAGATGCATCTCTAGAGATGCAGATTAAAATGCGACATGCAGTTTTGCATTATGAGCATGTGACATTTCAAAACTACATCAATACTCCAGCGGTGCATGTTTCATTGATTACTGGGAGAATTTTGCAGCATTTTACAGTGTAGATGCGATGTGACGTCATTTGCATGTCTGATTAGCCATTCACAGGTTTTATAACTACTAACAGTTTTACAGCTGTATGTATGAAGGATCTGTTTTAATATTGCTGTTCTAACACTACACCAAACACATATCAGATCAGCCATGATGTTTTAGTAACCATAGCGATTGTTTCTGTGGTCAAGGCTTGCTCTGTCACGTTGACGACGCCTGCACCAGTAACCCATGCAAGATGGGAGCGCAGTGCGACACGAACCCGATCAGCGGCCAGTTTAACTGTAACTGCCCGTCCGGATACAAAGGCAGCACTTGTGCGGAGGACATCGACGAGTGTGTCATCGGTAAGACTGCTGGAGGTCTTTACAAACTTCCTCTTCTCTCTCTGTTGCTCTGTTGCCTTTTATTTTTCTTTTATACTAAAATATATCTGTAAAGCTGCTTTGCCTCAATACACATTATGAAAAGTTCTATAGAATTAAAATTGAATGACATTTTCTGTCTATCAGGGCCAAACCCATGTGAGCACGGTGGCTCGTGTAAGAATACAGAGGGCTCGTTCACCTGTAACTGCGCTCCTGGCTACACCGGCCCCCGTTGTGAGCAGGACATCAACGAATGTGGCTCCAACCCCTGCCAGAATGACGCCACCTGCTTGGACCAGATAGGAGCTTACACCTGTATCTGTATGCCAGGTACTCACACACACACACACACACACACACACACACACACACAGACAGACCATAGACCACCGTAATCAGATGTACGATGACACAGATTTGGCTCCAAGTCCTCTTATTCATTGTGTGTGTGTGTGTTCTCATCCATAGGTTTTGAAGGAGTGCATTGTGAGATCGACATTAACGAGTGTGCCAGCTCACCTTGTCTCAATAATGGCAAATGTTTGGACCAGGTCAGCCGGTTCGTCTGCGAGTGTCCTCAGGGTGAGTGTGATATTGACTGAAGGTTTGACTCATTACTGCCAAACAGCGTATAAGTGTGTGTGTGTTGACTTCATCTTCTAGACGGTTATTCGGACCGATGTGAACCAGTTGTCTCGTCTGATGTGTTAGATTTATTCTCATGGGGAATGTGTGTGTTTTGACCACAGGTTTCACTGGGGAAATGTGTCAGGTCGACATCGATGAGTGTGCCAGCACGCCGTGCCATAATGGGGCCAAGTGTCTCGACCGACCCAACGGCTATGAGTGTGAATGCGCTGAAGGTGCCAGTATTTAAAACACATTATAAATTCACACACAAAAATTAGAATAATTTATTAATGTTGTTTTAAACTTTATCATTGTTTCTATGAAACACAGAAGATTTTTGAGGAATTGTTACACAGATTGTTTTCTGTATGATATAATTGTGACCACAATAGTCAATCCAGCTAAGAGGAAACGTTCTCTAAACGTTGTTCAAAGTTAACCTAAGTTCTTGTAGTAACATTAAAAACTTTTTTTATGAAGATAGTGAAATGTTTTAAAACGTAACAGATTTAAAAAAGTTTGAATAATGTTCTTGTATTTAAGCAATAAAGTTGTTACTTGGAAGTGAGAAACATTCTTTAAACCTAAAATTGTTAGCAGGAAGCTCCAAAAAGGACCTAAAAATGAATGTGGTTTAAACGGTTTGTGTCGTCTTAAGTCATACAACAGTACTGTACCGTAACTCCTAAAAAAATGGTGTCTGTGTCACAGGTTGGACATTAGTGACATCATCAGTGTCTTGTGACTAACATTGTTGACCTCAAACTTGTGGCATGTGCAGTTGCGCCATATTTGATTTCATTGGTGCAATGAAGAATTTTCAGTGAATGGTGGCTCATTTTCAGTTTGTTCCTCACCCAGATGGTTTCAGAAGGTTTACAAATTGAATGCTTGAATAGTATAGACTGATTTTATGGCAGTTTCATGGTGCATGGTTTTCATTTTTATCTTTTAAGTTTTCTATGAACTGTCTCTTTAAATTGTGCTCACATAACTGACCTTCTTCAACCCTGTTACTTACTCTTAGTCTCATATTCTGGTCTGTAGGTTTTACAGGGCCACTGTGTATGGAAAACATTAATGACTGTGAACCTAAGCGCTGTCACCATGGCGATTGTATAGACGGCATTGCAACGTTCTTCTGCAAGTGTCACCCGGGTTACATGGGCCCCATCTGCAGTGAGCAAATACGGGAGTGCCAGAGTGACCCCTGCCAAAATGGAGGACGCTGTGTTGACCTGGTCAACATGTACCAATGTAACTGCCTGCCAGGCACCACAGGTGAGTCTCATACAGGGTCTTCCAAGGAACTCCTCAGGGGCCTTTATGTATTTTATAAATAGTATTACATAAATGCATTACATTTACAATCAAGTTACATTGTTTGCAGCGGAGCTTCTTTGAGGCAAACAGGCCTCATGACCCTCTTAAACCTGTATCAATAAACAGTTTATTTTAGCTACTGTATAGGTTTAACTGATGTTATGTAAGTGGTCTTACGTAAATATGCTTATGACATCAGTACCATGACCCATTTTTGCTGCTTAGTTTATATTAATGTTCTTGGTGAGCTGAAAAGGGGCCGGTTAAGTACGTCTACACACTGCAAACAAATTTTACAAACAAGAAAAATAATATTTTCCATGATATGTTTTCAAGAGACTTTCAACAATCTTTGTTTGTAAGACAAAACAAAGTCTCCCGTTGCACTTTGTTTTGTAGAATTGCTGGAGTTCAGATCTTGTACTTTTGGTCGCAGACAAAACAAAGCTCACTTCTCCCCCTGCTGGACACTTTACTTTACTACACTGTCATATGATGAAAAGAAAAAATCCTGTCACATTGATACGTTCTTAAAACGCTAAACGTTTTTCCCAGCTAACATTGGTTAATGTTCTCTCAAAGTTACTATAAAGCGTTCTTGTTATGTTAGTAGAAGCTTCTTCCAACGTTTTATATATATATATATATATATATATATGTGTGTGTGTGTGTGTGTGTGTGTGTGTGTGTATTAAAACTATTATTCTTAAGTAGTTGTAGTGAAAAAAAATAGTGAACCATTTGAAATGTTACAGAATTAAAAAAAAAAAAATCTTTTAAAAAAGCAATAATGTTAAAACAACGTCAAAAAAAATGGACATTTTGAGTATTCCAAAAACTTTTACAATAGCATTTTTAACGTTTTTGTTACTTAACGTAAACGTTACAGAAACATTCCTACATATTAAAATTGTTAGCTGGCTTTCCGCCTGATGTTTCGTTTTTGTCTCTGTGTCACTTTGTCTTTGTTTTCTCTTCATA
>JAZGTK010003894.1:0-25978 GCA_036877625.1 Ambastaia sidthimunki
ATCAGCTAAGAGGAAGAGGGAACAGCCAGCACTCTGTCTCCACGACAACGCCCGGCAGATGCCACACCTCCAGTTCGGGCTGCTCAAGAACAATAAGCGTTTATCTCCACCCTCCCTCACTTTGCTTTTCCATCAGATATTTCCCGCTGTAAAGCCATGCTCGCTCAGTGAGAGTGACGTGCTGGTGTGTGTGACGTCTTATCAAAAGGGAAGCAAGGCTGTTCTGCATGTGTGTCTGTTAGACTGAGTTGCACAAGGGGATTATACACTTTTCATGTCTATGACGCACAGTAGAAAGACAGAGAGAGACGGCAGGAGAGAAAAAGAGGGAGACCAGAGACGGAGTATGAGGAAGAGGCAGAGGATGGGGTCGTCATGGAGATATTTATCCATGAAGAATGTAGGGAGAATGGTGAAGAGAGGAGGGGAGTGAGGGGGGTAGTGACACAAGGAAAGCCCTAAAACAGACATACACACGCACACACACACTACATGACATTTTCTAATCAGCTTCACAGAAAAGGCGAACTCGTTATTAACGAGCTGAAATTGAAAACGCACAAAAGCTTTCACACTAATCTACATTCACATATTCTCTCTTTCTCCCCAGGAGCTTTACTAGTGTAAAAGGCGAGTCCTAAGGGAAACCCTTCTACAGCTACATTGTGCATCTGCCTTCAGATTAAAATAGCTGCAGGAAAAGCCTTAAACCTGTTGCCTTCTTTAAGATTACATGGCACATCTTGCCCTGACCAGAATCTGTGTGATATAAGCCTCAATTATGAAGCTCTACTGATGAGACACAGAAAAGGTCAATTGTCTTGACAATACTTTAGGTAACATGGAACATCATGTCCAATTCATAATAACATGAGGTGGATGACAATTACAATATCCACTGTTGGGAGTATGACAGGCTACTCCTTCCACTCACTAAACAAGAGCACCCACATCCAGCAATTCTGTACAATTGTGTAGTGGGTGTTATAATTCAACCACTTTACAATCAGTTTAAAGCTTTCATAACAATAATTGAATGAATAGACCATCATCTGCATAGATGAAGCCTTGATAGATGTGATCTGATAGGAACTTGCTTGTTGGCTGTATCTGGGGCATAAACGTATGCAGCATGTGCTCTGTAGAATGCCAAATGTGTTTTCAAAGGTACAGCAGTGATTGTAGAGCCTTTATCATCTGATTCTGTCATGCTGATCTGAAATAAAACAGATGAAAGCTTGTTGTGATTGAACATTCCATGAGTTGAACATCCAGCCCACACGCAGAGCTTTTCCCAGGTTCGCCAAGAGAGAATTACAGTAAAGCTTAGGCAGGCCTGCCTTTAAGTCATATTACAGTAATACAGATTACAGTAAAATGACAAATAATACTAGGCAAAAGTGCCAACACTGTTGCCTTTATGCATACAAACATGTGTAGCTTTGGGGATGGACTGAGTGTAGGCCATGACACGCTCTTAATACTGTTCTGTACACACAGACTTTGATTACTAAAAGGAGTGACAACTACTGTAAATTCACTCCCTAAAAATTCAGGCAGTGACAAATGAATGGACTTCATTCAGATTCATTTAGTGTACACAACCGACCCGAACAACTAATTGTTAATGCGAAGACGGCACTTCTTTTAGATACTGACAGCTTCTCTGGGCTTCCATTCAGAAGTGGTGCTCGCAAATCAAAGACACAGGGGTACATGTGCTGACTCATTTGCAAATTTTGACACCCATCTGTCTCTCTCTAAGGTACTGGTGTGTCCTGTTGCCAAGTGCCAAACCATACATTACAGTTCAGAGAGAGTGCCCTGTTTTAATGGAATAACTAAATGTGCATAAACAAAGCACAGCAACTTTTGCCAACAGGGGTTCATTAAAAATGTGCCTTGACATCTCCAGCTGCTAATATCATTTTGGTGAAAAATAGCCAAACAGGTTAAACTATTTGCATCCATGGTTCTTATTTGCAGTCATGAGATACCAAACCTTTAAACAGAATAGTCAACAGAATTATCTTTCATTTGTTAATCACTAAAAATGTTGCTAGACAGCTGTGATCACCATTCACGTTTATTGAATGGAAAACAACGGCTTAAACATTCTGCTGTAATTACTGTTCCACAGAAAAATGTGAATCATAAGGTTTTGAAAGACATGAGGGTGAGAAATGATGACAGCATTTTTATTTTTTGGGTCAACTATTCTTTTAATAAGCCTTTGAGTCACCGTAGCATAACCCTGCATGTGCCCACATAGCTGACTTGATTCAAAAACAATAATTAGGAACCTTGACAGCTCTATGCATTAAATCGACAACAACAAAGTACAGTGTATGAAAAGACAACTGCTTCTTTATGAATAAAAAACAAAACGTTGTAAACACAGAGCAAAACCAACCAATTTAATTATTCAGGAGACGCTTTGATGTTTTTTTGAATGTTTGATCATCGAAGGCTTCTTTGTTTCAAAGCAACAAATGGATACGAGAAGACGAGACGGGTTACTTTGATGAGAAGAAGCCCGGAGTGAGATACATTCATTATCGTCTATTTGCCGTGTAAGAAAAATCAGTGCAAATCGTGCAGTGCCTTGTGTCAGAGTTTAAGTGTGAACAGAACGCATTTAAAGGCTTCCTCAACTCTCTCACACACTCTCCATATGTAGCAACATCCTCGCTGGCCAGTCGGTTGCCATTGGAAACCATCAGAGCGCATCAAAAAGAGACCTCGAGGGACTCCTGCCACGAGCAATCCTGTCCACTGAAACACACTCAGCAGCGTGTGTGACAAAGTGCGCTTTCCGATATATGGACAATTCGGTTTCTCACCCCTTGCTTCATAAAGAAATAGAAACTCATCCGTCTGCACACTAATAACACAGACAGGGAAAGCATTTTAAGTTTCAAGCTGTGCTCGGATATTAACCAGGACGCTTCAGAAAATGAAATAATTATGGCACAGTACAAATATAAATCTAAAAAACAAGGCAAAATAAATAAAATAAAAACATGAATTACCCTACAGACAGATTTATTTAGTGATTTATGTAAGGCAGTGAAATGTAACGGTTCGTCCTGTGAATTTTAATATAAGAATACGTAAATACATTATGTACATAATGATTGCGTCATACCTTAACGTGGCATTGAATTCCTGAAGCAATGCAGTGTTAGAATATACAGGTGAATAACGTCACCTTTTGTACTGCGGGTAAATTTGGTCTTCAATTTCAAGAGACACGTGGATAACATATGGGAACATACGTGGTTCCTTCAGACAAAGTCATCGAAACCATGAGAACATATTGACAAGTGTTCTCTCAAGCGATAGCAAAAGGCTTGGGCTCTTTTAAGTGATGGTGACTAATTGGCAGAGACAAAGTGAAGGTTGAGTCTCCATCTTGTGGTCATTAATTACAGTATTATCAGATCTCACAACCTTCCCTTTATAACATTCTGAAAGTAAATTACTTTCACTTTTAGGTTATTGGCAAATGAAGATACTTACAACATGCACTGCTGCAGTGGTGACCTAAACATGTACCAGAGCATAACACCATTTAATCTAAACCTGAAGTACTGAGAACAGCAAAACAATTATGAACGCAGTGTATTTACTGATTCCTCTATGTTGTTTACTTGCATCACAGCTGTCCACTGCAGAAAAGCTGAACATGTTTGGCAAAAAACCCAGCCAGATGTCAGGATTGCTGCAACAATGAAGATGTTTTCATGCTTCTGGTAGCTAGAGGCAAACACACACATATAAAGCAATAAGACATGACCTAGCCTAAGAGCATCCTGCCCTGAGAATAACCATATACATGGTATTCAGAGGTCGGAAAGGGTTTAATGTCAGAACTGTGCCTGATGGGACTTCTCCCATTTAGAACAGTTGTATAACACACTCACCCTCCATCTTATTCTTTTATCAGTTCAGAGATCTTACTGTTATTAGCTTTTTATCTCGGTATGAGTCTTTCATATTGAAGACTTGACTTTCATCTCAGTGTATATCTCTATGCACACATACCAAATATTCACACACCATGTAAAACGACAACTAAATAAAGATTTCTGCACTGTTTATCTTCATTCGCTCTAGACTAGTAATTGGCGAACAAACTGCACGAGCCTCATTAGAGTTTTGTAAGGGTCACTAAGACAGATTCAAGGGCCTCTCATTAGAGATGCTAGAGGTGTAAGATAAGGAGCCTCAAATAGCACATCAGAGGGTTGCCTCATTATGCTGCTGTCCAGCACCAAATAAACATCCAATGAACATCAAGATAATGGTAAAAACTATTGACAAGTACAGCTATTGTCCATATCTCCTTATGTGGCCCTGGCTCCAAGGCATTCAGTAAGTCAGAATACTATTTTATGCTTATCTCAGAGTTTTGTGGCTGCCAAGTGTGATTTTGTTGAGGCCTTTTGTGGAAGATTTGTTCCACTTACAAAATGCTTGTTAAACTGTTAAAGCATCTATTTATTGAACAAGGACCTTTAAAATGCATTAGACCTATTAAGCCCCATGATTTTTAAACCATGAAATTTTTAGAGATCGTTTTTAAAATCATACTGTTGGCATCAAAACATAACATGGCTCAAAAGATCAGTAAATATCATAAGTGTTCACTTAAACTAAACCTAATCTAAAGGCACATACTCAGTTCTTTACACTAATGGTTTTGTCCACTTAAAAATGCACTGCAATATTAAACACGTTTACAGAGTTTACGTAAAAATATGGTAGATTAAGACAACAATGAAACCAAAGATGTCTTTTAATGACAATAATTATAAGCCCCAGGCGGGGTTAAAGCTTCAATTTAGCTAATTATGAAAACAGTAGCAATCTCCACAAGAAAATATTTTACAAAGAAACAAAATACTTTCTAACTTTGCTCGCTCGTCTAATGTTGTATTATGCCAGGGTTTACGTAATCCCTGGCAAGCACTCTCCGTGCAAATAACCACAGAACCATAATCAAATTTTCAAACATTCCTGTATTGATCGCCTGTTGTAAGTAGAAAATCTGAACAGCAGTTCGATGCTGAACAAAGTTCTCTAATAAATAGTTATTTATTCACCTTTGCAGTAACCTTTCTTCCAGCAAAGAATCAGGTTTACCAAAAGACATTTATGTTGTAATATAGTATAGCACCGTTCAACATCTAAACTAATTTATTGGAACAGCTTGACACTTTAAACTGGTTATGAGCTGTATGAATTGAGTTAAACAGGCAGCTACAGGTGTTGGTTTCAAATGATAATATGGTGGTGAGAGAGTTATCAAGTTTTGCTCTGGCACAAGCCAGTGTTGTTTCAGAACACTGACAGGCATCTGCAGCATACAAGACAGATAGAGTGCAGAACTCTTAGGTTTCTTATGAAGTATAAAGTTTACAAAACTACTAAAAATAGAACACCTACGGCTAAAATAAAGTTTGAATTAAGTTTGCACAAAACTAATTGCTGGCAACTGTTATGATGAATACCTGCTTTAGAACATAATCACAGAACTGAAAGCTTATTGCCAAACTCAACTGTAAGAAAGAGACAAAATTATATCTGTATATTAATACTGTCATGCTAGTCAACTATAGAAATCAAGGGTTTATTCGCCATAATCCCAAGATACAACACATGCAACACACTGTCGATGAATATTGAGAGGCCTGTCCCCCTTTTAAGTAAAATCAATTGAAACATGAAACTAGTTTATTTTCATCACCTTTTTGATACTGCTGCTACCTTATTGAAAAAGTCAGTCAAGCTAAATTCATCCAGACAAGCATAATTCATCTGTTACAGCACTGCAAAAAGCTCCACGTTGCCACTCTAACAGGGAATGTAAATTTAAAATGCATCACAAAATTCACAATATAAAAACACTTGAAATCGCAAACCCCCAAATTTAATTAGGTTAATGCTTAAAGCTCTGTGAAGATTAGCTTGATTACATGCACATAATGGCCACATTATCTCAATGAAATGTTGAGGAGTAATCTGAATAAATTAAAATGTTTATGTTCATCAGGCAATGAAGCAGTAAAGCTGCTGGGTAAAAGAATACAGACATTTCCTTTTTTCTGCCATTAAATACATTGACAAAAAAAACATTAAATATTTTACAAACTTTAAACAGTAAGGGTTAAACAATTAATGTTCGTTGTGTGTTATGTAGTTTGAGGGAATCTGTGTAGTGACGTGTGGATGTGTGTAACCTCTCTGGTCATAAAGAGAACATTGCGCTGTAAGAGTGTCACAAAAATAATACTTGTAAAATGTGTGTGTGAATGTAACAAACATTACAGACATTGCTACTTTCACATCTTTATCTGTGCTGCAGTCCTCATGATTTGTGGAAGTCCAATAGTGTTTGTAAAGGGATTTGGGGAAAATTGTATTTGCAGGGAGGGGTCATGGCAGTCTGAGTCCAGTCTGTCTTAAGTTTCTTTGGTTTATCAGGCAGACAAAGGCACAGGAGGATGAGGGGAGACAGAGAGAAAGAGAGAGAGAGAGAGAGAGAGAGAGAGAGAGAGAAGATTCAGGCCCTTGATGATATTCACACCACAAACTTGTTCTTAGTTGTAGAGCCACTCTTAGTGGCCGTATCAGCATGAGACTGGTAACCAATGGTCATATTCATAGGGATGCCTAACCGTTCCTTGTACACCCTCCTGCCAAACAAACACATCTGTATGTTGAACAGGGTTGAGAACACATTGTAATTTACATGTAATACAGCATCTGAGGGCCTCACCCTATGTGCGTTATAGCCTCTCTGTTCTCATAGTCAGTTGTCCAGACTGCAATTTTATCACCTTTTGTTCGGACATTGACTACAGCACCACACACATCATCACTGTAGTCATCAAAAGCCTCTCCAACGAGGCACAGCAGCTGTGGGCATGACACGGATAAACAGAGACACAGCAACAAAGGTAGATGTATTACTAGTACACGAATGTATGCTGAGGAGGCGTTCAATGACTAACTCTGAACTCTTACAGTTTCCAACCAAAAGCGGTCCAGGTCATATTTTCTCTGCTGCTTGTTTAGAGTGATGAGCCAGCGGCCTCCTCTTTTATTTCTCTCATCCTCCCACATGGGCTCAATGCCATCCTGCAATCCAAACAGAAACCAAAATCTAGAGTAATCTGGAGAATCTCATAAATAACTTCTAAAAAGCAATACTAAACAAGCAAAACTAAATTAAACATAAATAAAAACACACAAACACAATATTTTATAAAACACTATGCCTGCAGCAATCAGATCAAAGCTTTTGATATTCTGGTAATGTCGCTCTACAGAAATATGTAAATTCCTCTGAGCCTTATATAAAGGAATAATTTACCACAAATTAAATAATTTCTGCCAAATATCTCTTCTTGTATTGCAAACATACAAGCATAAAAGTTTTTATGGGTAACTAAATGGTCACAATTTTGTGGACTATCCTTTAATGAACCCAAGAATGACAACATGAGAATGAAAGCCCACCTTGAACAATGAGTAGTCACAGCCTGACATCAAATTACTGGAGAGCTGAATGTGGTTATAAAGCCTATAAAGAAGTGATTCATCAACTTAATTAAATTGGTCAACACAGTTGGAAAAACAATGCTGGGATGTATGTTATATCTTAAAAAAGAAAAGACTTACGCCCAAAAATCCTCTACTGTGTCAAATTTGGAGATCAGTCTGAGATTTGCCTGCCATGTTTTGCTTTTGTCATTTTTGAAAAACCATAAACACCATCTTTGGGGAAAAATACAACTGAATGAAAATAAACATACAGAACTCCCCATATAAAACAATACATAACATAATACAAGGTATACTATAGTATAAAACAATACATCTGTATAATATCTGAAAATGTATCCAGCACAAAATATTAAAGTTTGATTCAGAGCCTAAAAATTTAATTCATGCAGATTATAAACAAAGTTTTATTTTGACAGAACTCAGAACCAAACATTGGTTGATTCATATACCTGTTCTGTAGTGGGTGTTTGATGTAGCTCTCAGGGCTGACAATCTCCTGGTTGGTTTGTTCCAAGTTATCCTCTTCACTTTTACAAGAATTTGAGTTTATTTCCTGTACAGGAACATTTTGAAATGATCTGTAAACTTAGTCATTTACCATTTCACTCAGCTATATTCATACTAAAGAGGCCAGTAATCCAATGATCAGCAGTGCAGACATAACCAAATGACAGAATAGAAAGTTTGTGCACTAATTTAACTTAACAAAAGCACCCAGGACTTATTCAACAGCTGGACAAAAGCAACAGCTGGTTTAACTTTAGTAAAGTATGAGCATGTTCTGTCTAATGTTACAGTCTTATGTTAGTTTTTTGTTTACTGAACAAACTACAATAACTCAGAAATTTCTTAACTTTGAGCAAGATTTCTGTAAAAGAGCAATATTTATAAAGATTTATTACAAATGATTTTACAACAAACGTTATAATTACATTTGAAGTGTGAAGTCTACGTGGATTGTAGCAACATCTGTGAGTTTTACTGGTAAACTGGTTTGACGCTGTTTTTGGTCTCACACAGCATGGTGGCAATACAATACATTTATATTTCTCTATTTGCAGTCATGCAGCAAGCACACGATTCTTCTACTAAAATAAAAATAAAGTTAAAGCGGAGCTAAATACAAATAAGGACGTGCTGACGAATGCGCATCTGGAAAAGTCATTAAGTGCCATACAAGACTCCAAACAGCCGTGCCAACTCTGTACCAAACTTGTTGCTCTAGCTCATTCAAACATGCCGAATAACTTTTAGAAAGTTAACTGAGGATAACACTTTAAAGGCCATTTTGCCCTACAATTAACCCTAATGTGATTGGCATGGACAGGTCGTCTTATGGTGTAGCGGAAAAGGTCTGGAAAGCATAAAATAATCTTTGAAAAGTTTATTGACTCACCGGCTCCGCCGTCGCCATTTTACGTGAGTCGTTCACAGGCCTCATAAGAGACGTTCACGCTTCACATCAGCGCTTTACTCTGATTGGCTGACGCGTTGCTGAGGGCCAATCACGAAGTCTGTTTAAAATCACGGTGATCCGCCCCCTAGAACGGGTTAGAATGCGCCCATGGGTCCCCAAAATATTGTCTAAGTAGGCGGCTGAAGAGGTTTTGAGCACAGTCATTTTTCATTTTTTTCCTGTTAAGGATTAAAAAAATAGAAATTACAATTTAAGACGCCACGACGCTAAACTAATAAACATAATAAATGTAATAAAATTTTTATAAATTTTTTACTGCTTTAGTACAGCTACATACGTATCATATAATTTATTCTCAAATTTCGTGACTCTCGTTTCATTAGATATAAGTTTCATAAGATCATAATAAAGATATTAACAAAAGTACTGCAATTTTAGGAGATTATTATTTTATTTTTGACCACGCCGTGGCTCGTGACGTCAGTATTCTGCTGACAGACAAGACCGGAAGTATCGATGGTACAGGCAGATGGTACTGTGCAATTCGTGCGATACTGTGCAAATCTCAGGTCAGCATAAATAATTTTGATTTCAGGGGGAAACTATGTCAAGCACTTATCCTGTCGTGAATGATACAGAGGTACACCATGGCCATGACTTCTGCGGGACACATCGAAGCGCGTGTAGTTGCCAGCGTGCTGTCAATTCTTCTACACACAGTGTACAAGTAAGACTAGATTCCTTTCTACTTGCTTTATCTGTGAGGATTTTTATTAGACGTTGCACGTAACGTTTTGAGAATATTTAATGCATGTTTTTTTAATTTCTCACTTTTTTCCTACTTTTGTTCTGGAGTTTGTGGTTTATTTATCTAGATACTTTGCCTCTCCCTATCTTTATCCTGAGCTTTGCACATTAGACAACAGCCTGACTATGAATAACTATTTTGCAATGCGGCCACATTCATGAGTTATAACACAAGGCATACTTTAAGTATTTTAGGCATTAATGGCTAAGTAATTTGTTGGGTATCTACAATATTGTGTGATATACTAGTTCACAACAGTTATATATAACACCAAGTTCCTTGTCTACCTGTAAATTGCCTACAGTAGGTGAACACAAACATGTATCCTCTCTAAATACACCCACACAAACTGTCACAACATGACATTATGTCTCGTGACGCCATCTTGTACAGTATAGTGCCAACTATACTATTTAAAACTCACTCAAACCTTTTTCTTCAGAATGACCTCAGGGCAAGAGAAAGACCACACAGTGCCTCCACATCAGAGTCACAGACAACAGCAGGACCTGCTCCAGAGGCCCCATTGGTGGACGACTGCGAAAGGCTGGGCACTCTGTTCGGAGAGCTGAATAAGTGTTTGAGGGGTATTGGCTTCACCCAGCTTTTCTTTGGAGAGAAAATTGTGGAGCCTGTGATTGTGCTGGTTTTTTGGTCCTTACTCTGGTTTCTGGGTATCCACGCCCTTGGTCTAGTGGGAACTCTATGCATTGTTATCATTTATATCCAGAAATAACGGACGGACATGCATTCAGCAGTCAGAGACAGTGCCAGTGGAAGAGAGGACAGACTCCTTCTTTAAAAAAGATCTTAATGAATGTCATTTGAACGTATTAACTGTATAATTAGTATTTTGCTTTCTTTGTATGTGGATATGCACAAAAGGGTCAGTGGTTGGAAATATTATTCTATAGTATTTACTCTAAAAGGATGTATTCCTCCAGTCCATGGCATGTATTGATATGCTGATCATAAGTTTTAAAGTAAAGGCACTTTAAGGTTTTACAAATGTCAGTCTAACCTGATTTTAATGGCAACTGTACATATCAGTTATACTCTAACTTGAGATGTCAATGGTACAGTTAAATGTACATTCATCTTTGACAGATGTCAACCCCAACTTTTTCCAAAACGGTTGCTTTCTCCTTGCACTAGGACTCAACCTTCATTATTCTCCCCTTAAAATGTCTTGGGGAAAATATGTTAGCAAACAGTAATCATTCTGTGTCAAAACTTGAATGTGTTAATACTACTGCATGTGAATGTTCTGGGGCTTTTGAATATCTTTGGGCTCTGGCATTATTTAGCTCTACAGGTAGAAACATTTGTGATGATACTTAGACACCAACTGTATTAAAGGTACAGTTCACCCAAAAATGAAAAAGCTGGCATAATTCACTCAACCTGATGTTGCTCCATCTTGTTTATTCTGTGGAATGCAAGAAGAAACGCACTGCTCTTTATTTCCATACAATGAAAGTGTATAGTGACCGAAGCTGTCAGTCACTAACATTCTGTTTAACATTTCCATTTGTTCCACTGAAGTAAATCTTTAAAACAGTATGTGGGGGAGTAAATTATGACAGAAATTTAATTTATGGGTGAACTATCCCTTTAAATCTTTAAAAACAGGTTATGCACTGTATGTTACTATTTTGTATTCATGAAAAAGTGTTTGTTCTGATCCGTTGATTTTATTCTCCCTAAATGTATTTTGTCATATAGTCATATCAGTCTTCAGAATACAGTTGTTTAAATTAGTCTTAATTTTGTATAACCCATGTTCAGGATCAGAAGCTTTATCACACTGTCCTCTTTATGCAAATATTATTTTTGAAAATAATGAATGAACGCTAACTTTCTAACAGGGTTAAGCTGCTCTTTATAACTGAATATCTTTGTGAGATGGCATCACCATACATTTATAAAACATTTTTTTAATCATATGTACATTGATTATGATTATTTGTGGTGCTGCTATAAAACAAAACAATAGCTGATACAGTGACACTTAAAATAGATTATTTGGCTTTTATATACATTATACTTTTCAGTGTGAAGCAGGGACAGACATCTCTTTTGAAGCATGCCTTGCGCCATTTAAAAATCATTCATGCAGTATTGGGTGGCTGTGGTTGTGCCAATTGGGAAAAATGATTTGATGTATAATTTATTTTGAAAGAATCAGTTTTTAATCATTTTCAATACGTTTGCAATGGGATGGAACTTTAAAAAGGGGTTATGGTAATAAAATGTATTTGAATAATTTGTTTTTACAGTTGTTTTGATGAATGTTCTGTACAATGAAAGTGAATGGTGTCTGAGGCTGTCAGTCCTCAATATTTCAGCTACATACTCTTTTATGTTTCATTGAAGAAAGAAAGTTAAACAGGTTTAGAGAAGTGTGGGGGAGTAAGTTATGACAGAATGTTGGTGTCTCATTATTGTGTATTTGCATGCAAATTTTGCATTCAAAAGTACAAATACATAAAGTGCATGAAATAAATCGGAGTCAACACTAAGATCCAGTCCAACATGGCAAATACATCTTAATCATAATCCAAAAAACAAGACAGGGTTCAGGTTAGTAAATAAATGAAGTAATAAAGAATTTTTAATAAAAAAACGCCCTGCCACTTAATGCCAAGTTTCCAAACTGATAATATATATATATATAGACACACATCTTGGATTCACTGCAAGTTGCTTTGGATAAAAGCATCTGTCAAAATAAAAATATACAGTATCCCCTCAGGTGCACCTGGTGGATTCACACCCAATCAGATCAGAAATGTACCTATAAGAAGGTACCTTACAATACATTGAGCCAATAGTTAGAGAAAGACCTGTAAGGTATTTGTAGTTGTTTATCTTTAAGCGTATGTTTGCTGAGTAATACAAAACAATTCCCATGAAACGTCATGATAACGCTGTTGTTTTTTGGTATCTGAAAGCAGAGGAAACCCTTATCTCTAAAAACTGCAACTCAGAATTTACAAATGTACAAAATAACCAACTTGCACAGGATATATGATTCTCTCATCAGATCAAACCAAAAAGTATGGAAACTAAAACAACTAACAAGTAAAGTTTAAAGTTCCAATCTGAAGCTATGTATCTAGGGAAACATCTATATATCTTCAGTACATTCTTCAGTCACTATTAGTTTAGTGAAACAGAGAGCAAGAGGAAAGATAAATAGGTGGAGAGATTGCTTCATCTGTATAAATCCAGGGTATAAAAACCAGTGCCAAAGAATCTCTTTCTCTCTTTGCATTCAGCGCACCAAAACGACTACGTTGGGATATGGCCACTGCAGGGAAGGTTTGTAAAGCTGTCTTTTGAACTCTTTTTATGTGTGCTGCAGAACACTTAATGCATTTTTAATATTAACTCAGTCTCTTTGACCTATTGTTCGCACTTGTACAAATTTATAATGCAATGCGGTCTCAAGCGTTCTGTTTTGATTCTGCAAAATCTATTCAAAACAATTATGATAGCAATGCAAATGTTTTAATATTCATTATGGACCCTCATGTTTTAATCCAGGTAATATAGCCATAAGCAAAAACTGGTTAGGTTTTTGAACAAGAATATTAGACCAGCTGCAAAGCAAATGTAGCGATAGCTTATGTGTTGCTCTGGCAGTGAACAATAATGTCTAAGTGACTTGCTATAGGGCTTTACGTACCACAGAATTATTAATTAAATAATGAAATATAAAAAGTGCTAGGAATTAGATGAATTTGAAGTCACATGTAAAAATATGGGGTGACATTTAAAAAAAATCTTTTTAAAATACAAAAACTATTTTTTCTATATATTGTAATTTCCATATTTTGCTTAATGATGGAAAACTTTAGACCTCACTTAAACTCTAAAAATGTGTTTGGTTAATAGTTATCAGTGATTGTGAAATCCCAGACAGCCGTGGCTCTAAAGACAGATGTTTCATGTTTCCATTGGCCACAACAAAATGACTGGACAAGTTCCAACTACAGTTAGAGAGCAGAGAACGTGCAACTGCTCCAGAGCAACGGTTACATAAATATCTACAGTCAACCACTAAATAGTCAATTCAAACAACACACTGACCCAATATATTTTTTTGCTTTAGGTGATTAAATGTCGGGCTGCTGTTGCCTGGGAGCCCAATGCTCCCCTGATGATAGAGGAAATAGAGGTGGCACCACCACAGGAAGGAGAAATACGAATCAAGGTGGAAACGTTCCATACAATTTGTCACATAACCAAGAGTTCTTAAAGCATATGGTACTGTAAACTCATTAGGTAACATAGATTTTCCTTTTCTGTAGGTTATAGCTACAGGTGTCTGTCACACCGACCTGTATCACCTGTTTGAAAGCCAGCAGAAAAAGGGATTCCCCACTGTGCTGGGTCATGAAGGGGCCGGTGTGGTAGAAAGTGTGGGACCTGGAGTCACTGATTTCAAACCAGGTCACAAAACAAAACCAATGCTGACTGAATAACTATAAAACATAGAATATTAGGATGCTACAAAATGAAGTATTCATTATTTACTTAATTAAAACGAAGGATTTTTACACAGGTTTCTTCCGTATAACATCTGTCAACCCTGTTGAAAAGACCAGCATAGATGGTCAATAACATTATTACATTACATTTATTCATCTGGCAGACGTTTTTATCCAAAGCGACTTACAGTGAATTCAAAGTATACATTTTTTTTATCAGTACTTGTGTTCCCTGGGATCAAACCCACAAAAGAGAATGAGGGAGTACAATTTTTGGTTCCCTAAATAACCATAAAGAATCTTTAATATCCACAAAACCTTTCTGTTGCACAAAAGATGCTTTGTAGTAGAAAAAAAGGCTCCACGGAGTATTAAAAAGGAAAATGAAATGTTTTTTTTAAGAAACTTTGACTTAAAGGTTATTTAGGGAACCAAAAATTGTTTTCTATGGCATTGCTACAAAGACTTTTGAGTGCAGCTGTCTCAGTAACAGGTTTAAGGCTTTATTTACTGATCATCATTCATCCTAGAGAACTAATAACCTAAGACACAAATGTGATATAAATGTGATATGTCTGTATCTCTGCATTCTGGGGAACAGGTGATAAAGTCATTCCATTGTTCATCTCTCAGTGTGGAGATTGCAGGTTCTGCAAGTGTCCAAAAACAAACCTGTGTGATCGCAGCTGGTGAGAATAATACAAACATGCTTTTTATCACCTCTTGTTTTTTGGAAGCTGTCTTGAGTTGGTGTATCTGGCAGGTCAAGCAAACATTATGACGTGATGTCTGACCCCTTAACACGATTCACCTGCCGCGGTCGGCCCATTCTGCAGTTCATGGGCACCAGTACCTTCTCTGAATACACAGTCCTGAACCAGATTGCTGTGACAAAGATCCACGAAAATGCCCCACTCGACCGAGTGTGTTTGCTCGCCTGTGGCATCTCTACTGGCTATGGAGCTGCGGTCAACACAGCTGGGGTATGTACAATATACTTGTGCATTGACATGCTGTACAATCATGCTTGAAGTAATGTACTGTAGATTGAACCTCTTTATATGCATTGTCCCAAAATTGTATTTAGACACTTATGCCACACTCTAAAAGTGTTTATGTCCTTGCATTCTGGTTTCATACATCTCCTAAACTCACCTTGACACCTTGGTGAAGATGTCAGTTCGTTTGACATTTTGTTATATATCATGCAATAAATGTCATACATTCTGTAGTGTTCAAAAGGGTACCAATACCTTTTGTGGCCACTGCATATTAAGGTGAATAGTATAATGCTACAATGTTGTCTTTGTTTGATAAGGTCACACCAGGCTCTGTGTGTGCAGTTTTTGGGCTGGGTGCGGTGGGCCTCGCTGCAGTCATGGGCTGTAAAAATGCAGGAGCCTCACGGATCTTTGCTGTGGATATTAATGAGCAGAAGTTTGAGAAGGCAAAGGTCTTTGGTGCCACTGATTTTGTAAATCCCAAATCATACGATAAACCCATCAGCATGGTTCTCGCAGAGATGACCAATGGGGGAGTGGACTTCTCACTTGAGTGTGTAGGCAACACTGAAGTCATGGTAAGCTTTGACAGACAAGGGTGAATTCATTTAATTAGGGCTTTTAATCTGTCTGAGTGTGAATGAATGTGTTTGATCGCAGAGGAGTGCACTGGAATCATGTGTTAAAGGTTGGGGTGTGAGTGTTTTGGTTGGATGGACAGATGTGAAAGACTTCTCTGCACGGCCAATTCAACTCATATCTGGGAAAACTTGGAAAGGTTCTCTGTTTGGAGGTAAGAAAGCCAAATTTAAGGCTTTTAAGGCTCTTTCAGAAGGAACTTTGATTATATTTAATAATTTAATACAATAAAGGCCAAAAGAGACACTTGGACATTTTGCAATAAATAACTTGTTGTGAAACGTGAAATAAATGATGAAGGAATGTTGATTCTGGGTTAACTCTTCCCGTAAGGTTTCAAGAGCAAGGACTGTGTTCCAAGACTTGTTCAAGATTACATGTCTGGAAAAATTAAGCTTGATGAGTTCATAACCCACAACATGAGTTTGGAGCAGGTCAATGATGCCATCAACCTCATGAAGACTGGAGAATGGTGTGTTTTTCAAATCTTCTCATCTTGGTGCAATATTTCCGTTAATACTGTAATAATCTGCCAAGAAGTACTAACCATTGTTTCCCCTCTTACAGCATTCGAACTATCCTGAACATTTCCAAATAAGGAACAAATCTCATCCATTACTCAAAGTTACATTCTAAACTGTGTATTGTTTCCTCCCTGTTTACAGTACATGTGTAACAGCAGGTTTCAATGATCCATTTTAATCAGTTTAGCCCACTGCTTTGAAGAATAGAAAAAATACGTAAAAGCAAACTTCGACAACTGTATAGTTGTCCTATAACCAAATCACAATATACTGTATATATCCAATATATATATATATACCAAATATAATCTGTCCATTATACATGGTTATGACAAATCATAAATTGTTAAACTATTTACAAAATCTTTCTAAAAACGTCAGCAGAAAAATGTTATCTAAACAAATTATTTGTCTAGCAAATAAAAAAAAAGCTTGTAAATCATTTTGTGGTTTGATGTAGCCAATTTATGATGCTGTCAAATGTGTTTATTGCACTCCTCTGGGTCAAATTTTCCATGTGTCCCTCTTACATAACCATAATAGGAATGTTGGGATTCAGTCAACCCTGCTGCTTTAAGTCATAGCCTGTCAAACAGGTCCAAACACTCATAAACACTAAGTACTTCACAGCATTTGGTATTGAATAAGGTTTTAATATCTGTCTGATTCTGTTGCTCCATTCGGTCCTATTTGCAGAAACCATTTTTGTATGTAACAATTTTATGACTGGTATTGCAAGTCTTTTGGCCATAGATGTATGTTTTTTAAGACAAGCAAACAGGAACACTAGCTTCTTAAAACTTGATACGTGTACACAGCCCCTCACCCCCCAAGCATATTTTTAAATGTTCTGGCTATTTTAGTATAAGTGTAATACTCACAGCTCAGCTGACTAAATTTTACCATGTATAAACTCCTTTTGCTACTTTTTACCAACAACCAAAGTGCAAATAATGTTCAAAAATACTTCACAGATTCTTTCTGGCACCAATTAATTCCTATAAAGTGCAGTAGAGGTCTACATGAACTTAGACACGCAATTCATTTTGTTGTGGTGAGAAACTACATGTCAGAAAACTGTTCCTTTCAATTAATCTACATTTTTCTTGGCATTTTTACAGAATCTTGGCATTATGGCATCCTATATTCCTTAAAACCTTCTACAGAACAACTTTCTCATCTGCAATACTAACTAGTTTTTATAACGTTAAAATTCAGTTCTCTGTAATAATTGCCTGAATTTTATTGTTTTGTCTGAAATAGAGGCCAGAATAAAGGAGAAAATATACTTTTATTCAGCTTGAATACCGAAACACTGAAATTGATTTCATGAGATGCATCACACAGACAGACAGCATCAATGATGCAAGGCCTGACTCTGCTTTTCAGACTTCCACACTGCTCTTCATGTGGGATTTAACCACCAAAGACAAACAAAAATCATACACATAGGATGACTGCAGTGGGAGGAGCTTCTGGAGAGACCATCCCCTCCCCTTCACAAAGCAGAAAAAAAAACTTTATATTTAATCTAATTTTTCCTTCTAGGTGTTTATTAAAAAGACACAACTGATTTAATTGGACCTTATAAACGCTGGTAAAACTTCATGAAAAACATTTTTACAGTGTTCATTGTTACGAGGCACACTTTCAACAGTAAGAAGATATTTCATGTATCAACCATGTTTTATATTATTTGGAAAGTCTCCAGTGTTTAACACATATAGTCTAATACCCGTTGCATTTTAAACTCTATCAATGGCTTACCAAAAAAAAGTACACTGCAACGAGCAGGCATACAATCACACTGATGCTCTCACTCAAACACGCTAAACCACTCACACAGCTAACTCTGCAACCCAGGGAGACAGAGTGTGGTGGAACTGTAACCAGGTTAAAGGTCAGTGCCTTCTATTTTTCTCAGATCCAAGTTGATTAATGTGACTGTCAGGTGACACATTCAGAAGTTAACAAATCTCCGCCTCCTGCCCAAATCCACTGACACAGCCACATGGCCAATCATCTCCTGCCCAACAGAGAACCACATTGTGATTGGCTGATCTGTGATATGGGGCGGAGCCATTGTATCCACCACTGCAGAGTAGGGCTGATACAACCCCACCATCCTACATTTGGGACAGGAAATGAGCACGACCGTTATCCTCAAGACGACGGGTGAGGATTTCACAGCCAGTCTCTGTCACAAGGAGTGTGTGTTCGAACTGGGCTGAGCGTTTTCCATCACGAGTAACTGCCGTCCAACCATCTGGCCATGTCTCGTCCTGCCAGCCACCTGCAAAAGGCAAGCAATTTTTAATCACACTTAAATGCTAACAATAACTGCATAATTGCGATTTTAGAAAAGAAATCTGGTCATTTGTCCCTTACCTTCACAAATCATGGGCTCAATAGTAAACACATGGCCAGGCTTCATGACTCCTACTGCTTTATTCTCTGTACAAATACATATGCAAAATTAGCAAAATATATAAACAAAATTCAGTTCTAACCCGAGGACAGTTTGCAATCTCTACAGGTCTGATTACATCACAGTGTGCAATGCCTGTAGGATTCAGACTGTCTCTCTTTGATGGGGTGTTAGTGTGTGTAAATATACTCACTGGCGTAATGCGGTACATTGGGAGCAGTGTGGAACAGTTTGTGGATGCCATGGCCACAGTAGCTCCGGACCACAGAGAAACCGTTAGCCTGCGCATGTTTCTGGATGATGTTCCCTAGTTCTCGATAGCGGATACCAGGCTTCACTATTAGTAATAACGCAACAGATGTGCAACTGTGAAACTCTGCCCTCTAAAGGTCACTGACATACTTTACATTAGCCAAGCATACTGTACGCACAAATGCAATGTAAGTTCAAATGCAACGTAAATATAATGTACAAGATTTAAAGGCTTATAATGGTCTTGTTGAAATGTGTAGTGTTTGCTTCCATGAATTTGTATCCTCACCAGAGTCGATGGCTTGCATAAGACATTCATAAGTGGTCTGAACCAATCTCTTGGCTCCCTCATCCACCTCACCCACAAAAAAGGTTTCATTTAGGTCTCCATGGTAACCATTGTGGTAAACTGTTATGTCAACTGCAGGGAAAATGATATATGATTGACCAAGCGAGCATGTAACAAGTACACTTCTTTCAGTCTGAAAGCTTGAGTGTGCATTTGTTATTGCCAATAAAGACTAATGTCTATGAGATGTCTGAATTTCTGCATGTCTGATTTTCTTTTCTAAGTGGGAAAATATGGTAGGTGTCGGCAGAACAGGACAGTCTGAGAGCAGCTGTTATTTTTTTAATAATGTGTAAAACAGTTCCTAGTTCACTGTAGTGCTGGAAAGCAGACTCATTTTTATGTATGAAATACTGTGAACTGTACGTCTCAATGAAGTGGTTCAAATATAGTGCATATAAATGTGAAATTTTTAACATCTATGTATATGTAAAGCACCCATGTTTTCTGATGTCATGTGTAGAAGAACCGTATTACATATTTTTGTGGACAAGTGTGTGTGTGTGTGTCTCTTTGAAACAGAACTACGAAGTACAAAACATTCCACACAGTGAAATTTGCATGTGTTTGTCAATGTCAACACATACTGTTAAGTATGTCCCCCTCCTGTAATAAGCGGCGGTCGGGTATCCCGTGGCAGATGACCTCATTGACGGAGGTGCAGCAGGACTTAGGGAAGTTGTAGTAGTTCAGAGGTGATGGGTAACAATTCCTGGCTGTACATGCCTAAACCAGTAAACAGCATAATAAAAATTTGTTTACACAAACTTGTACTTTTATTATAATGAATATTAAGCTTTCAAATGAAAACCATCAAAAAGCACTCTCACACAAACCATTAGATAGAGCAAATATAAAACATAATTTTCCATCTGACTGCATTATCCTATTAAGCAACCTTCATTTACGCTTTTTGATAACCATATCATCACTGTTTAATATTTGAAGGTGAAAAACCAGAAGCTTTTTGAAGATTTACCAAATGCACCGCATGGTCGATCTCCTCTGTGGTCAATCCAGGTTTCACCATCATAGCAGCGATGTCCAGAACTTCTCGAGCCAGCTACACAAATCAAACACGTCATTATATTCAACACTCTGAAATTCATCTAGCGGAGTTTTGCTATGAATTTTGGTCATCAATGTATTTACACAGATGTTTGAAAGTCAGTCTGTGCGCACCAGCATTCCTCTCAGCACAGTCACAGGAAAGAATTACTCCACAAATTACATTCTGATTCAGTCTTAAACAACAGTTTTTGCTTGCACTGGGCTCCTGTTCTTATTCTGGCTGTCATGCTGATTTCCTGCCAAAATTTAGCGTAACATGAAATCACAGGGAGTCATTTAGACTGTCACCCCTGATGCATTTTTAATAGTGAGCGTGACAGACCTCTCATGAGTGTTACTTTCTAACAAAATGAGTCGATGTGACATTCCCATACCGCAACAGAGTTGTTCCGACTCGGCTAATCGGACATTATTTTCACTCAGCAGGAATAATGACCTGTGGCCATCTGCCTTTGATTTACAATTTCTTTATATATGGATGTAACACATGTAATGCAACTGCCAATGCAAGTTCATGACAGATTGAAGCTAGTTCATCAACTACAGTATATGGGTTCTTGCTGTGCACTAATGGGCTTATTTGTGCTCTGCCCCGACTCTCAGACACACACAAAAACAATCCTGTAAAATGAAACAGTACAATTGTTATATTGCAGAGTTATTATTCTGAAACAGTTATTATTTTGGGTTTATGATGTTGGTTTACCTTGCAGACAACTCTCATGCCCTCGATCTCTTCAGCATTGAGGGTCTTAATCTGAGACGTCCCCTTCATGGTCTGTTCCGTCTCAGACATCCCTATTAGTAGTAATAAATCAGTGAATGTATAGTGATATTCATGAATATACATCGTCCCACAAAAGCACATCACTATTACTCTGCTTGACTAACTACTGACTTGACCTTCACCACAACAGAATCTCAACAGCGTGGTCTCCAGTCAGCTAATGAGCACACATCACAGTCACTTCTGAGACACATACACACACGATCACTGACTCACTGAGCTCTAAGACATGACAGTTTGGTAATGGTGGAATCACAAACGGGCTCAGCTGGGGCTGGGTAGGTATGACGGTACACACTGTCTGACGGTAGAAATTTCTCAGCTGCCAGAGTTATCATTACAGCACTGAAGTGTTTATACCATGGTAGATATATTTGGGCATGTATTGATGGGCAGGACAGCTTTGTTATTTACATAAGACTGTAAAACAGTAATGTGAAAATACATAGTGGGCAATCTAGAAATGAGGGAGCATTTAACATTTTGCCAGTGGTGAGCATAGTCTTCAAAGCTATATTTACAAGTAGAGGTGAACAATATAAAAGGATAATTTTTTAATCATGTTAACAATGTTAAACAAAGTTAAGGTTAGTCAAGATTAGCCAACCATGATGCCAGATGAACTGATGCTATAAATAATCTTGTTCTTTGGTTGGCGTTCCAAATGAAAAAAAAAAAGAACCACACAAGATTAAAAAAAATAGCACAGACAAAACAGAACACAAAACTGTATTAACTGTATTAACTACTTCTAAGTCCACATATCAACAAGCTTGGTTGTAAAATGGTTTTCAGTGGACTGTAGGCCAGTGATAAGCTTATGTTCAACGGCCTGCTAATAAACATATTGTCTTCCAAAACCACTTTTTATATCATGTCTATTCAATTTCATCCAGCACCTTGTAATATCTTTAAAATTTCCACATTTTGTGTCTTTTTTGATATTGATATATACAACTAATTAAGATTCTTTTTAAAAATCACCACGTAATTTCACAATTAAAGTTCAATTGTGGTCTTTGGTCATACCGTCCACCCCAGATCCAGCTGATCAGCCATGCAGAAACAAACCGAGCCATGCTATTACACAGACACACTCTCACTCACAAAAACACATCCACACGGCCACTGTGGAGCACACCGCTCCCTGTGATACTGCTAAAACAAGAGCCGGACAAATGAGGGGGGCGACGGGGCTTCGTACCTGCCAACAACCCTACCTCTGCAGCTGCAGACAGCGAGAAAGAAGCTTCAGGCACACACTGTAGCAGCCCGACCCAACACACACACCGAGGTCAATGGAAACACATTTAAGGGACTTCTGGGCCATCTCACATGCTACCACACACCCACACTTGACCGAACTGGCTGATGCTTTTAAAGACATTTAGGCTCTCTCACTACTCTGTATTTGAAAGCCAGGGATTGAGGAACTGAAGGATGAGTTAATAACAGGAATGAGAGGCTGTAACTATAGGGGCCTAATACGAACTAATCACAGCCATAATGGTTACTTACGGGAAGACTCCGCAGCATTAGTTAATGAGGGACAAATAAACATTTACTCACATAAAATGCCTCTATACTATAAAGCAAAGTCCACTTAAAGGCAGGCTAATTGTATTGAGGCTGTGTGCATGATCTCCATTTGTTTTCAAAGATGTGGATTGTGTTTCTTTGGTTGGTGTATTGATCCATAAACAGCATTTACAGTGGATACAAAAATTTATTCTGACATTTAAGCAACACAAGTGACTTTTGTAAACAAATAATAGTAAATATTTTCTAAGAACTAACGTCATTTTTTGAACCACAATTCTTAAGCAAATGGCCCCAACTGGTCCTCATTAGCTGATCAATGGACATCTGACCTTTTACAGACATTGTGTGGAAAAAAAACACAGACATGCTGCAGACAGAATTAAAAACACAAAGTATGTCTGTGTAAGATAAATGATCTTAACCTTATCAGGAAAAAACAGTACTGCTCGAAAAGGCTTTGTTACATTCTCACATTTTTAAGTGTGGATTAAGTGTTCACATATGATTGGGCTACTATATGTAAAACCCTGGTAACAAGTCCAAAGGCTTAACTCCAAAATAAATAAAACTAAAGCTACTAAAACTACAGCAGCTAAACAGTAACACACACCAATGATTCAAACATCCAGGATTAGTTTCTCTGTTTTTAAATCACTTAATTCAAGTTTATTTAAATTATAAGAATATAAAAGTCAATATTATGAAAGACAGCTGCAATGAGACACACACACACACATAAAAAGTTTTTGTCTGAAAGATTGTTCTTGTGCCTTTTGGGGTGTTTGTACATTCACTTGTGGTTAATTTGTGAGTCAGCACTGTTAAAGAAAACCTCCATTTAAAAATCGAATGGCACTTCAGTTGATGAGATGGAGGCCATTAAGAAACAGAGTATGTCAGTGATTCACTGCAATGGTCAGCACTTCACAGGCCGATTCTAACACAGAATAAGTTAGAATCATGCAGTGAGCCAGATGGAGGGCAGGATAGGAAAGACAACATGAGAGACAATTATCCAACTTTTGAACTGTGTAATTAACCCAAAAAAAAATCTTACCCAAAGGATGATCTGCATAGTCAGGTCTCTGGATGTTGCTGGGAACAAGCCGCATAGGTGTCTGAAAGCAAAACGCATTTGAGTTGAGCACTTGCTTTGCCCATCTGTAATAATTTATGTGTGTGCGTGTGTGTGTGTGTGTGTGTGCTCACCAGTGGATAGTGAGGTCGAAGTTTACCAGTGTATCTGTAGCCAGGCCATGGGTCTGTGTTAATTTCTTTCTCCACACAGTTCTTGCATTCATCCTTTATTTTGTCTTCCTCTGCAGACATTGAAGATAGAATTATGGAAGATATGATTTGTATAGAAAACACAGAACCTAACTATGAAACTTAACAATGAAACTTGGAGAAATAAAACACACAAACGTACTTGCTTTTTTATGGAGCAGTTTATGCGTAGCCCAGCTGCCTTTGAAACATTCCTGAAAACATACAAGGACTCAAGCTGTTATTCAAGCAAAGTCAAAACTCCTACAATCACGGCTTCTAGCCCATGTCTGTTAGCTTTAAGAATATATGCTAGCTGACAGAATTATCTTTTAGAACCACTTTTAAAATGGTCCTTTCTCTGTTAGAAAAAAGCTCAAAATACTGATGAGGTTTGTCATCTTTGATCTTATATTTATGGGCAATATTCATTTTTTTCAAAGAACAAGAATAGCACTTCCACTGTAAACATGATGTATTGCATACTACAAAAATATGCCACAATTAAGACACAAAGTCTTAGAATCTCCTTCAGTATTATATGGAAAATGGCAAAACAAATCATTTTAAATAAAGACAATAAACTACGTATATAATACACCACTGTACTGCTTTAATTCAAAACTGTTCCTTATACTAAGAACCAACAGTGTTGCATGTATTCAATGCACATGTCTGAATGAGATATAATTTACAGATATGTCAAATATGATACAGTTGTCTTGGCAGCACCAACATCATCATGATATCACTCTTCAACCTCTCAACAACAGCAAGTCCCGCCCTGCAACAGGTGCTGGTGTCAAAAACCCTGTGAGCCCAAAAAGCTGTAATAGGCAGCTTATCCCTTATTCAGACAACATGAGTGCTCTGCAGATGAGCATATGGAGATCATAGGATGAGAGATTATATCTGTGATGCTCTTAGATGCGCCGTTAGATTTATGCCCCAACTTTAAAGGCAAGAAATAAAATGACTATAGGGTTGATGTACTGTATTGATCTGACAACTGAACTGTACAGCACGCGGCCACGCTGAGCTGTGGTCATTTAAACCACGCTGAACAAACCCAACGCAAACATCTCTGAAAACAACATTATATACAATACTTCAAATGAAGCATCTCAGACAATTATTTCATTTTACGAAACCACACTTACAAAACGCGTACGGAAGTTCAAAATAATATTTAACGCGTGATATATGACAGCTAACTGGCTAATGCTGAAGCTGAGTCCCGTAGGCCGGCAGCGTGATAAGCGCTACAAACACGAGAGCTCCGCTTGTTTGTTACAAGGTGTTTTACCTGAGAGCAGAAGTATGAGCCTTGAATCCCGATTTTGATGCAGGTGGGACACTGGAGCTTGGCCTCGCTGCAGCACCCTTCCGTCTCACACTCCCGTGTCTCCACCGCCGCCATGCTTTCGCTGCTGTCGGTCAAACAGCGAGGGAGAGAAAGAGCTGCAGCCATCTGAGATCAGCAGAGGGAGGGACTTCACTACCATATGAATCAATGCGAGAATATGAAATACGGTATAAGATTTAACAGTAATTTATCAAATACTACTTTACTAGTGATGGTATGTGAACAAACTGAGTAACACTTTACAGTAAGTTTCTATTTATTAACATGAACTAATAGTGAAAAATACTTCTACACCATTTATCTTTGTTAAGGTTAATTTTAACATTTACTAATCAAAAGTCTGTTGACATTACTTTATGAACAATGAACTAACATGAATAACAGTTGCATTTGAATTAACTAACTGTAAATACATACGACTCTTTGTTAAATCATAACAATGAATGAACTCATTGTT
>JAZGTK010003895.1:0-25976 GCA_036877625.1 Ambastaia sidthimunki
TGTCAGTTGCGCAATACACATCTTAAGATGTTACACACACTAACACTCCACTAAGTGTGTCAGAGGGTTGGGTTTCAGTGGATTTGTGGGTTGAATATTCCTGTCCTGAACATTCTCCTTCTTAATCCAGTTACAGATATAGTGTGTCAGGGGTCAGTGTGTGTGTGTGTGTGTGTGTGTTTGCTTGAGTGCATGCATGAGTGTGTACAGATGTTGCAGTAAGGTCAGGTGTTGTCTGATCCTGTCTGTCTGCTGTCTACAGTGTTTAAGAAACAGACTGTATTACAACAGAATGAGGATTTCTCTAATAACATTAGAGAGAGAAGAAGAGAGGGCTAGAGGAAGCATGAAGACAGGAAACAGCATTATGTGTTCAACAGAAATGACTGGCAGAACCGAGATCTCTAAGACACGAGCAACACGATCCTGGAGAAGATGGTAACATTACACCTTTCACTTGAACAATCCCCACCCTAGAGTGAACAGAACCGAATTACTGTAGAATTTGAGTCACTTTAGCATCATGTCTGGTCCACTTTGCAACTTTTTCTGATAAAGAACTGCCCACCTTGATAGGAAAATACCATCTGACTGACATGTAAAGTGACCGACCTAAATGCTGCCACAATATAAAACAAACAGAAATTAACCACATTTCTACAACGCTGTTTAGTGCACAACCTTTCTCTGCGTGGGTGGTGTCCAAAACTTAAAAAACAGTATGTCTTGCCCCTTGGCAAAGAACGTTGCGGTGTGTATACTAGGCCTGTGAGGAAAGATTCAGAGCATCAGAACTTCAAGACATTATTTCAATCAGAAGCACTTTTTTTCTTCCTGTCTCTGTCTTACATGCACGTACTTTGTTTTATCTGTGCTTTAATTTATTTTTTATTCTCTGTGTGCCTGGCTTCATAAATCATATGATGTATTTCCCAAGACACGCTGTGCTGTAACAAGCTTCTCTTATGAGGCTTGTCTGCATGTGTATGTGTGTGTGTGTCATTTTATTAAGCCGCATTTGTGCATGTCGTGGGTCGTACTTTTTGAGATGAAGAACAAAAGAGAGGCAGATTGTTTATTTCTCTGTTATCTCTCTGTGGGCGGTGGACTATTAAAGTGTGTGTGTGTGATAGAGAGAGTGAGTCCAGCCATACAGAATGATATCAGTGTGTTTGATAGCATCTTATCAGATATGTTGACAGACACACAGCCTTGAATACCTGCTGAATAAGCAATTTCAAACCTATCGTACCCAAGCACCACTACCTACACACTGTGTGTGTGTGTGTGTGTGTGTGTGTGCTGTGGTTAGATGTTATGATTTTCCTGCATGATTGTATAAAGGGGGCTGATAGAATTGACCTAGATTTTTAATGATGGTTTGTGCAGTTTGCTGTGCTCACACATCAAGACTCCCTGCAGTCTTTGCTTTTAATAAAACCCGCACAGTTGCTGCTCTGTAGTTTTACTATGACAAGTGTGTGTCTCACTAGCAATCTTTCTCTCTTCTGCTTCTTTATCTTATCAATCTCTTTTTCGTGTATTCTTACTCTTTTTATTTCTCTCTGTTGTCATGCCTCTCTCTTTATCACACACTTTCTGCACTGTCTCTCCCATTCTCTATATCTCTTTACTTTCATCTCTGTAAGACACACTGCATCTCAGCCATCTGTCTGTCTCTCTCTCTGTTGCACACACACGTTCACTTTTCTCTATCTGTCTCTCAGCTTCCATCTGTCTGCCTCTTCTTCATCTCACACATCTTTCAGTTTCATGTATGCTTTTTGCTTAACTCTCACACTTTATCTTGTCTGTCTATCTCTCACATCTGTGTCTTTTTCTGTATCACACAAACTTTCTGCCTGTCTCTCAATTACTGTTTTTCTCTTCTGTCCGTTTTCCTCTCACTGTTTATCTCTCACACAACTGTACCTATCTCTCTCTCACTGCTCTTCTCTGTTTCTGTCTGTCTGCAGGAGAATCCATACCTCTGCAGTGACGAATGCGATGCATCTAACCCTGACCTGGCTCACCCACCGCAGCTGATGCAAGATCGAGAGCGCAGTGGTCTGATAACCTACTGGCAGACAGTCACCTGGCGTCGGTATCCTGAGCCTCTACAGGCGAACATCACCCTGTCCTGGAACAAAACCCTGGAGCTCACAGATGACATCCAAATCACCTTTGAGTACGGCCGGCCCACAGTCATGGTGCTGGAAAAATCACTTAACTTCGGTCGCACGTGGCAGCCCTACCAGTACTATGCAGACGACTGCGTAGACGCCTTCAACATGCCCCCAAGACGTGCACGTGACCTGAATGCGGCCAACATCACACGCGTGATCTGCACGGAGCAGTACTCCCGTTGGGTTGGGTCCAAGAACGAGAAGGTGGTTCGCTTTGAGGTGCGGCCGCGGTTCGCCATTTTCGCAGGCCCGAGGCTGCTGAACATGGAGGGGCTGTACACGCGTATGGAGAGCATGAAGGGTTTGAGGGATTTCTTCACGTTCACTAACCTGAGGCTCCGCCTCCTCAAGCCTGCTCTCGGAGGAACATACGTCCAGAGAGACAACCTTCTCAAATACTTCTACGCCATCTCCAATGTGGAGGTCCTTGCCAGGTAAGAACAGACAAACCTGCATCAGACAACATTACAGTTAAAGGTAGGGTAGACAATATTGGAAAACATAAGCCACGCCTTCTCCAAAATACACAAACACGGTGTGAACAGGCTATACAGAGGTATGCAAATACATAATTTGATTAGTACGACATCCTATCATTGCATTTGGACGCAATACAATGATTGGACGATCATTTCATAGTCCTGTTTCTTCTATAGTTTATATATTTCTTTATAAATATATTTAGACACTTTACCTAGGGATTGCCATCAGGACGTGAGACTTTCAACCAGCATAACAAAAAATGTTTCTGCCTTTAAATTTAATATGCTACGTGATATTTCTAAATAGAGTAACTTACCCCCAAATCTGTTTAACTTTCATTTCGTACTAATGTGTGATGTTTTACAGTATTAGATGATGAGTAATGTATCCCATGCTATCACTGTGGGATAAATCAGGGCAGTTATTATTCATAAACCGTTTAAAATAACTCATCTAATCAGATTGTGTTTTGTTATTGAGGCAAACAGATGCTTGTTACGGTTATATCATCTCTAGTGTCTAGCAACATTACATGGGCAATAACAATTGTGTCTACCAGGAGATGCACAAATGATTTGCAATAACGGTTGAGTCATTATTGAGACAGATATGACTACCATTAAAGTGTTAATGAGACAGCAGAGCCATTACAGGTCCAAGTTAATTATTAACTGATAAGCTGTCGTTAACAGTAACAATTTTGTATGTAAGAGATGTGTTTTAATTTCTGATAGCATCAGTGGAAACGGGGCATTCGTTTGGGCGTTAATACCAACAGATCAAATCATACAGACTAAAATTTTATTGTCTACGGAGATTAGAAAACAAAAGTTTGAAACTGTGAGTGATGCAGAAGAGACAAAAATGTTTGTTTCACTTACACAGATCTTGCCAATTAAAGTTCTGTACAAAACACAACGAAAGGGAAAATTTGATCTTCTTCGGCACTAAACAGTTTAAGAAATGTGGGACTGCAGAAGAATTTAAAGTATTGTACGAACAAATTAAAAATCATTCTGAGCAAATGACTTCATCAGCTAATCCTACAAATCAGAGATTTATTTCTAATCAGAAAGAAAACACTATTGAACAAAGACATTTGTCACGCTTCTCACAAGAACAACCCCCGGGTGACTTCAGTTTGAGCTGCTGGGAAGCCTGATGGTTCATGAACAACTCAGTGTAGCAGTAAATGTGTTAATGGTAATAATTAATTAAGAGTAAACAAGCAAAAGACCAGTCAGGTAGAGAGGGAGTATTTGGTTTTGATAGTTAAAGGTCAATCATTCAAGCTACTCAATTACCAACAATCGGATACGTCTGCGTGATTTCAGTTGTATCAATGTCACTCAGAGATAGAAGCTTTAAAATTAAGTCTGATGTATAAGAGAAAGAAAACAACGGGTGCTTTACTGAGATTTAGAAGTTTTGAAGGGTTGAATCTTCACACAAGATCACAAGAAGCATTGTGGTGTGGTTTTGTGTGAAACATGTTGTGTTACCAGAAGAATGGTGTTTGAAAGAGATTTGCATGTGGTGGATATGAGATTGTGTTGCTTTAGTGTTTATGATGAATACATGAATACTGCGAGTATATCTTTATAGTGAGATTTATGGATTGTCATTTCTGTACTCAGCGAGGCCTTAGATATCTGTATTAGGACACAGTTCATTGGACTTGAGTTTCACTTACATTATAAAACATGACCACACATTTACTTACACTGTCACACATACATTCAGCTTTTGGTACAACCTACCTTTTTTTCTACGGTCTGCTGCTGAGGCTGCAAATCACTTTGATAGATGTGGCAAATGTGTAGTTGCATTTAAAGACGCGCGCGCACACACACATAAAACTAAAGTGATACAGTAAAATCCTGACAGGTGCAGTTCTGTGTGACAGTGAGTGATGGCATATTGTGCGACTGCGTGTGTATTCATGGGCACACAAGCAGCTCTTGTTTTGTAGGTCACATAGACACTGATGTCACTGCATTAAAAACTAGTTGTTCAGTTCGGTTCTGTTTGTACTACACAGATTTAATGAACATTAAATGTTACTACTGAACACAGATTGTACAGAACTGAATTAGGCACTCACAAGAGGAGTGACAACTGTACACACACTGTCTGCAGTGTGTGTTACTGGCCTTAGAGCGAGAATCTGATATATCTGATTTGCCCAATGAAAGAAAAACAGATAACAGAAAATAGATAGTATATATATAGTATATAGAATAGAAAACAGTATAGTAATATATATACATATACACACACACACACACACACACACACATATATATATAAATACACACAGACACACACACACACTATACACACATTATATATGCTATTATAGATAGGCTTCGATGAGCCATTTCCTGTAGTATTCAGTCATAATAAAGCCATTTAAACACTGATGCACACATACACACTCTTGGTAACACAATCCAATGATCAATAAAGTATTCTTAGCCTGAGACTAGATAAGATCAGCCTGACAGCTTCGATCGATCACAACAAGTGTGTATATGTGTGTGTGGTTCTCTGAAGTATGCATGCATTGCTTGTGTGCGAGGATGAGTGTATTGTCTGTAAGTCAGAACTTGAATTTTTTTCCAGAGATCTTCTAGGTTTTCCATATGAAGTGTTACCTCGTGCTGATTAAATGTGAAATTTGTGGGGTTGACAGAGTAATTAATGCTTTAGAGTAACAGACTGAATGTGATACTCCTCACACACACATGCACAGATATGAAAAGTGAGAGAACACAGGAAAGTGTTTAAGTGAGAAATAGAGAGAGAGGGACTGGGGAAAAGAGAGAGGCAGAGCAAGAGGGAGAGATTTGTATTGAAATTTGATCACGTCTAACCAAGTGCATCTACTTTCCCAAGCTTGGAGTGATGATCTAAGCTGACACAGGGGTGTGTGTGTGTAAATGTTAAACTCAACATAAAATAAAAATGGACACTATATATTTATTTTATACACATATCCGGTGTTAGTTTTGAAAAATGCATTGGTGCGCATTATTTCAAAGATAAAGTCTTTTTAATAATTCATCAAAATAATTACTTGCTCACTTCTAAAATGACTTTCCTTTTGGCTGACATCACTCCTCAACTCCTCAACAGGAGTCCTTTTCTCCTCCAAGCACCTGTCATCTAGACACCACTTTCCATCACCGAACATTTATCGACAGATAAAATCAAGTCTTGTCCTACAAAAGCACTTTTTATGTTAACTTTCAGGCCCAAGAAGTAGGTAAGAATATTCTGTTATCTCTGGACAATGACTTCTTATCTCCAGTTCCTGTCTTTGTACAGTTCATAGAGTTAGTAATTCCATCATCACTTGAAGAATATAGAGATATTCAGGCTGATTTCCATGTAGATGAGCACGTAACTCAACCAGTTCAAACCTCTCTGTGTTCAAACAGAGAACCACCAGGAGATATAGAATCTGTGTAAACTCAGAAAATGAGAAGGAGACCACTGGATTTATATAAAGGCTGCAGTAACCTTCAGGAGCTGTTCAGGGTGTTTGAAAGGAGAGAACAAACATCATCCTAAAGGGACCATATCCTGAACTCCTGTCAGAAAAGATTCTTGCACCAAGAACAGTCATTATTTAATTTTTTACTATAAAAAATATTGTGCTACCTTAATAAAATAAAGACTAATTTCCCATGTCCAAAAGTGAAACTTCTGCATGTTAACTTTGATATACCTAACCTGAAGAACTATAAATCCAGTGATTATCTTATCCTGAAAAGCACATATTGTATCAGCCCAGATATTGAGGTAAACAAGACTGTGCTCTCTTTGAACCCGTGTAAAGCCAGAATTTGTTCACACGTACCCGACTGAGAAAGTATTTTTATGGGCATGCTGTCTGAGAGTCAAATTAAGTTTCAGAAACTCGCCTGGGCAAATAAAGTTCAAGCTCATCCAGTTGTTAACAATGCCGGAAGTTTACAATGCCTGTTTCCTCCATTAACAAATGTCACTGTTGCGTTCAAGTGTCTAAATATTTCAGGTCTCGAACCTGAGGCAGTCCTACTGTTCTGCACTGTAGGTGAACTACAATGTATACACGAGTGTGGCGTGACAGCTATGGGTCGCCAATAAATAATCTGTGGTCTCAAAGCTCTGGAGGGCTGTCTAGTGTCAGTACATGAGGGATCACACACACTCATTGCAGCTGCTATAGGCGTAATACTGTGTGACTTTGTGAAAAGCCAGGATGTCTGTCTCTCTGAGTTATAACTATACCCCGTGTCCTCCTCTTCTCAAAGGACATAAGAAGAGAGTTAAGATTGCATTAACTCTGTGTGGTCGACCCCTGGAGAGACCGTATTAAATTATTCTCACAGGATTAAAGAACGAGACCAGACCAAACTCAGCTAGTTGTAACGGGAAATCAGTGAGGATACAAAAGTTCACACCAAAATGCACATGCAGGCTTCATCAACTCAGTCTCAGGTAACTAGAAATCTGAATGCTTTTCTTTGTTTTTGATTAAAGAAAAAATGTCCAGGTTGCTCTTTTTCATAAAATAAACATTGACCTTTGGACCTTCTTGACCTGCAAACATTTTAATCTGCCAAGTTGGTATTTAATGTTATATATCATAACATTAAATACCACGAGGATTAACTTTAGTAGGTCCACACCCAAACCTACAGGCATAGTTTACAGAAGGACCCTCACACACAAACCCTCATTCTCTGCCAGATGCGGTTTATGTTTAGATGACTCGGGACAGATTGTAATATGTATTTAAATCAGCGATCAGGGGAGCAGACGGCACTTCCTCACATCTTAAAAAGGTGCTCTGCATAAATGGCAATGAAGATTTTGTGAGGAAAATAGGACCAGGGAAAGACGATCTGAGGAAAGTGAGTGCAGGGGGAGTGATTTATGTTCCTTAGACAGCTGATTTGATAATCAGAGTAAATTCTACCTGCGCTGCCTCTTCCCTCAGTGTCAGCAGTTTTCTCAAATCTTCCTTCATCCTTTTTTCTCCCCTCTGTTATTTTTTTAAAGCAGTCATTTTCATGAGATGTCCCTCAATTTTTAAATGTTCAAACAAAGTAAAACAAACAAACTAACTTCAAGCCACATAGCTCTCTTTTCATTTATCTTTCTATATCTCTGATCCCTCTTTCTCTCTAGTAATCCCCACATTTACTCTGTTTATTTCTCAAGAGAGCCACTAAGGGAGAAAGTGAGTGAGAGAGAAAGAGAGAGAGAAAGAGAGTGAGAGGATGTCCTTGAAAAGACTCTGTTTTCACAGATGCTAAAAACATTAGCATAACATACTCAAAGCTTTCACACTTTTCAACACAATATTCCATAATAAGTGCTTTCACAATAGTGAGGTGTTTCAATGCAGCACTGGAGTATTAAACTCTTACTTAGCATTCTCAATAGTGTTACTGCACATCTGGTGAAGGAAATCACTAGTGACTACAAGTGAAGGTATGGAGAAGGTATATTTGGATGAGTAAGAGTTTTTCCAATTATTCTTTGTTGGACATATAAGACGTGATTAAAGATGATGTGTGCTAGAAATGTAAAAGGAAAATGAGAAATGAGATGTTAAGTGCTGCTCAGATAGTTTATCTTCATCAGACTTAAACAATCAAGGCCAGAGTGAGACAGACAGATGAGAGGAGTGTGTGATGAGTCTCAGATTACTGTACTATAACTGGCATCCGTACTGATCAATCAGCAAATCTAACTCCAGCAAGCTCTTAACACACACACACACACACACACACACAAACACCAAACACACACACACACACTCTCTATGGGGCAGTAAAGGTCCGCTAGTGTCTACTACCTGTGACATCTGTCAATCCTGTGTATGGGTTTCTTAAAAAAAACTAAATGTTTCTAAATAAGAACTCAAAAGCTCATCTGAATTTATTTTCCCCTACACACACTTAAAACCCCAGTTTCAGCACTGAATGTTTATCTTGGATCTTTGGCGTTCACAAACACACACACAGAGTTCAGATGCACGGGAGTTTTCTGCTGCAGTCTATGTAAATTATTCACTTTCAGCTATGCAGTGGGACCCCCACAGAAGCCACACGCTGCGACACACAGAACACACTGAAAATACATACTACAGCATTTATGCACATGCACATGGAAACCCACGGCAGCCAGGTCAGTACAACGTTACCTGTTACAGGTACATACTCTGAATACACACTCTCTCCTGGCTTTGGTTGAAGGTCATCTCTAAAAGCTGTCTTAATTCCTCTGGGTTCTGAACATGCTCAGTGACCTTGTAACCTTAAGCTTTACAGTATAGCATTATGGGTAATGACTGGGTCATAGATAGAGCTTTGTATGTAGCAGGTGTAACATTTATAAAATGTTACACTTACATTTTTGATATATACCGTTACAAAAATTCTATTAATGTTTCTGCAAGAGTGTTTTTGATAACTTTGAAAGAACTTTTAGAAAATGTTAGCCAATGTTCTGAGAATGTTCTCTGTTAGATAGGAAACGTGACACTACAGCATACTAACCTTAACCTTACCCCTAAACCCTTACCCCTAAATAATTTATAAGCATCTCAAGTAGTGACATAAAGTATAGCCAAACCTGTACACACACATAACTCTGTATGGAGGACATCTGTGTGTGTGTGTGTGTGTAGGCCATGCACAGCATATGTGTGTGCGCGTTGGGGGTCTGGCTGTACATGTGTTCTTTCTAACTGGACCTAATGGAGTTTTAGTTTGTATATCATTAGCCCACAGATCGCCCACAGTCCCTTTACTAAGCGTCTGATGCATGCTACACACTTTTGTTCTTGGCCAGATAAAGATGAAGAAAGCACCAAGCCTTCTGTTGTGGTCAAAGGTCTGACTTCAATAGATCACGCATCATACATTTGTGTAGCTCTGGTGAGCCCCTGCTGGTAGATGCTGTAACTACACTAATTGGCTGAGAAAAACCTTTCCCTTCACTGTCATTAAAAAGTATCCATGTATTGTGAATACGTTACATTTTTGCAAGCAACACTATTGCATAGCCATACATATTTCGTTACAATACAGTAGATGTTATACCACTGACCTAATAGTTGTTTTGGAGGCCTTTTAAATGTATGAACAATTTATAATAGAGATAATAGAGGATCAGCCAATCAGCACAGTTGTGAGCACCGAGCATCGTCATGTGACTTCTGAGTGATTAATAACATGGCAATGACGACTCGGGTGATTGGCTCAAAAAAAACTGCTGCAGAACTAAATGCGTATGCACAAAGATGGATTTTAAACTGCATACTTTAGAGGTCTGCGCCTGCCGAGCAGCTGCAGGTGAGTGGGAATACTAACTGAGAGCTCTGCACAGGTATCACAGACCCGCCTGCTTTGAGTAAAGGTCAAGATCGACCTGCATGCTACTCATAGTAGCATGCTCTGCACTGACTTTACACACACACACGCACACACACACACTCTTTTATTTCTGACACACTTTCTCTTTTCTTGGTCCCAGTGGTGACTGATCTTTTGATTACCAAAATGTTTTATCTCATTTAAGATAATCGAACGATTTTGATTTAATCATCATTTTTATTGTTTTATTTCACTTTTTAAAAAATCAATACTACATTCTCAGTCTTCCTTCTGCTTTTCACACACTCCAATCTTTCTCTCTCTCTCTGTCTCTCTATTGGCATGTCTGCTTTGCTCTTCAGTCACGCTTCAGTGAAAGCGGTATTCCCTTCACAATCCCTACCAACTCCCACTCATTCAAACTGTCTCCTCCCCCAACCACACACATTCCAGCTTATCCAGCTGAGCATCCGCATAATTTTCCATTCAGGCTTAGGAATTACATATACCCTCTGTTCATCTGATCACAGAGGTCAGTCATACCTGGAGAAAGCGACAAGCATCCATTAACGTTTCCAGTCGTCTTAGCAGAAGTTGCCAGCTGGTGCAGATTTTAAATCTGCCATCTTTGTTCATGGGAACCACGGATGTTTTAAGCCAGTCACCTGTGCTCAAAATACAAGTACGTTTCAAATCAGATCAGGGACTGATTCTGAGCTAAAAATAACTGATTACATCTGTTAAATATTCCCTCTTAAATAGCTTTAATATAGTTTGCTTCCAGTTAACAGGGAACGTTCTCAGAACTTTTCAGAGCTGTTATTCTCTCAAAGTTATCAAAATGTTCTTGCAGTAACTTTAGTAGAATGTTTTTAATGTTATATATGTATCAAAAACGATATTCTTAAGTAGTTAGTGGATTGTTTTAAAAACCTTACAGAATTAAAACATTTTTTAAATAATGTTCTTATAACAGCACATTTTGAACGTTTATAGAACTTTAGAAAGTAACTTTTTAATGTTTTTGTTACTCAATGGAAGTGTTATGGAAACATTCTTAAAATGTAAATATGTTAGCTGGGTCCTTTCCTTTGCATAACTATTTTTTAAGTAGCTTGTACTGTATCTACTAGCACACAAGCTTAATATACAGCTACATACATGACTTCATCAGATCTTCATGACTCCAGGATTCCAGAATATAGTCCATGAATATTTCCATATCGCCTGCTCTGATCCAGAGAATCTGAAGGGAATCTGGAGTTTCGATCTCTAATGAACTGAACAAATCTAGACAGGAATTGCTGTCTGCTAAATCCTAGTGTGAATTCATGTTTGTTTAGTTTGATTGATTTACTCATTGTAAATTCTCCTGCATAATCCAAAACTCAGAGGAAGAGAGAAAGAAACAGATGGACTGAGAGACCACATACACACTGCAAAGTTTTGGAAGTGAATCTGAAAGTGACTCACCTAAATCATCCTTATGTGTGTGTAGGGATTACGGGAATAAATCCTAAAATTGCAATAGTATAAATACTCATAACCATCCACAAAAATAATTCAGTGTTTTGTAAAGAGTTATTTTTTGTAAAGAATAGTATAAGAGTAGAAAACATATACCTTCAGTTTGTGCTTTTTAAGCACTTCACACCTCAGCTAAGCAGTCAGTTTCTAAACCAGAGTGACATCACTGCGTTAAATTTGTAAGGATTTAATGTAAGCTCACTTGTCACTGCCTGAATTTTTGGGGAGCAAATTTGTTTGTAGCAGTTTGTGCAGTTGTCAATACCTATAAATAATTGAACTCTGTGTACAGAACAGGATTAAGCACTCAAGAAATAACAATTGTATTTAGCTGCATTATGTACACAGATAGAGGAACACCCTAAAAAAATGTGTGGTGTCATCGGAGAACCTTTAAGTTCTGCAAAGACCATTTTATTCACTTGGGAAGACATTTAATGCTAAAAGAGTGTAAAAGGTTGAACACAGAAACTAAAGGATCATATACTAAAAGATCATATACAGTAGCACATAAGGAACCTTTTGAAGCTCAAAACAAAGGGTTCTTGGCAGAACCTAAGAAGCCAGACGAAGCTTCATGTGTTAGTGTGTGCTGGGCATTCTGTGATGATGTGAAGAAATGATTAACAAACGTGAGTGCAGTATGTGTGAACACACATCAGAGGTGTGGAGAAGCAGATGGTGAGGGCAATTCTGCCGGATCCAGCTGCTCTCTGGGGCCTGTGGGGCAATACAACAGCATCCTGATCCCAGTAGGATCTCTGTTGCCCTGCAAAGGGGACAACAAAGCTCACAACAGCACTCATACCTGATCCAAATACATTGTATGACACTGCTAGAGTTTACAGTGACAACCCACATCTGCTCTGCAAAACCACACAAACACAATTATACCTCTGAGGAGTTTTGTTTAAAACGACCATATTAAATCATAAAAAAACAGGGTTTTTCAGTGGGCAGGAATCTGTGTACATTAAAAATACAAGTCTTAAAGGTACAGTAGCCACAACAAACAGAGGGAGGAAAACAGACTGTAGACTAAATTATGACTGTTCTGCTTCAGGAAACCCTGACTAACATTATTTGTGGACTGGGGGTAAGATTAAAATGCTATAAAGTGTAGAACATGGCCCCTTTAAAGTTTCCAAAAATCTTTAGTACCTTTATTAAACTATATAACATCTGTCTACTGTATAAAAACAGAACACCATCAATCACTTTATAATACAACAGACAGAATCAGACGACTGTCAATCTTTCCAGTGTAACACGGCAGAATAAAATTCTTAAGAAACACAGACTACTTTAAAACACTGTAGAGACTCTATAAAGGTTCCTTAACTCCCTCCTCTTATCAAGAGCCATTTTTGGCTGTTTATAGGTCTTGGGAGATTAGCAAAGTTCTTGAGGTTTCATTCTTTGGATGAGTGTCTTTCTTTATGGGTTCTTTAAAGGGATTAGCCCACACTTGATCCCAATGTCACCCCAAGTATGTATGCTGTTATTTTTCTTTTTGAAAAGCAAAGACTTTTAAAGAATCTTTGTGCATCTCTTTTCCATACAATATCAGTTTATTTCTGTCAACCCCCAGAAAAAAACATATACTGTATATAGTCCATATACTGTATATGTTTACTGTATATGCCGTACAATAACTGTGTGAGTCGATTTTCACAGATAATCTTTTCATCTGCTGCAGAAAATGGCATTCACTGTTCCACATATATAAACTGGTGTGTCACGGTTGGTTATTAGTTGTGTAAAGATTCCTTAAAACATACATGTTTGGATTAACATGAAGACTAAATACAAACTTTTGATACTTTTGGCAAACTTTAGATTGTAACTGAAACTTTTATATTTAAGCATCAAACAGCACATCAAGGCCTAATAAATCTAAAACGCATCACTCTACAGACCGTTAGACAGCTCGGTTCAAACCAGACCACTTCAGTACACTGTAAAGCACATCTCTGAAGAACGATGGTGTCAGAGAACAAGGTAAAGACAGGAATAGAGGGAAGAACAGAAAAGAAACTTCACTGGCAGTAGAAAAGAGAAAGTGAGGAAAAAAAAAAGAGTGTGAGAGAGATAGATGAGGGTTGGCTCAAGGTACAGGACGATGTTGTGAATATTTGATGCTGATGGATCCATGTTCACTCCAGCGGAACAAACTGGATTGGAGCTCAGCAGTAACACACACTCACTTGCACACACACACATACACAAACACACACACTGCTCAGGTGGAAAAGTCTCATTTAGGATCAGGGCCATTTGGTCTTACACAAATGCTCATATCTGCTTTACTGGACCCAATTTACACCAGCACACCTGTGTTTCTTTCTCTCTCTCTCACAATACATTTCCACCTGTCAACACACACTCACACCTGTAATGTATACAACAGAACTGAAACGGTTGTACTGGTCTTTAGTCATGTTTTAAAGACAAAAGCATAATAAAACCTAACAACTACTGTCTCTGTGTGTGTCTATAAACAGGTGTAAGTGTAACCTGCACGCATCTCAGTGTGTGTATGTGGATGGGAACTTACAGTGTCAATGTGAACATAACACAACTGGACAGGACTGCCAGCGCTGCAAGAAAGGATTCAAAGCAAAGACCTGGAAGGCAGGATCCTACTTACCCACACCAAACGGATCCCCAAACACATGTAAGTAACACACACACAAATCAGAGATACACACACAAACCAGAGGTACACACATATCTTACTTACTCCAAACACATGTGAGTAACACACACACAGATGAAAGATACACACATAGACCACAGATACACACATATCCTACTTACCCACACCAAACGGATCCCCAAACACATGTGAGTAACACACACAGATCAGATACCCACACAAACCAGAGTTACACACACAGACCAGAGATACACACATATCCTACTTACCCACACCAAACGCATCCCCAAACACATGAGTAACACACATACAGCTCAGAGATATACACACAGATCTTTACACTAAACAGATTCCCAAACAGATGTAGCACACAAACCAGAGATACACACAGCTCTTACTTATTTATATCAGGTGGATCCCCAAACACATGAGTAACACAGACAGAGAGAGAGACAAACACACACACACCAGCGATACACACAAACCCACATGCATACAAATATTTGCATTTTTACAGTGGCTACTTTAAATGAAATCTCTTAAATCACACTGTACAAAAATCTCATAATTAAGTTGACTGTATTGGAATCTCCTTATTTTCCTGGATCAGAATTCCTTAACCAGAATTCCTTTGAGCATCAGAGATTTTTACATACAGAATCATCAGACAGATGCTTCTCCAGCAGCCAGATCGGATCCTTGAAAACGTGGACAAAATGATCAGGAGGGAAACAAAGCTGTGCTAAACAAGCTTGTGAGCCTAAATGAGAGACAAAACAAAAACAAGAGAAGACTGAACGAGCAAAAATCAAGATAAGACAAAAATAAACTAGGGCTTTCATTTTTATTCCACTTTCCTCTTGTTTTGTACAGTATCTAAAGGGAGATCCTTTGGAACACATCCCTCCATTTTACCAGCAGTACTGATGATAAAATAATAATCTAGGGCAGCACACACACACACACACACAAATTCAGCAGACTGCAGACCTTGACTCTCACTTGCTTTACTTACACACACACACATGCACACACAAGCGCACTTGAGCGCTGCAGAGCCTTTTAGACTTCACAGATCTGTCAGTTCACAGTAAGATCAAGACTGCTAGTGTGGCGGCCCAATTCCCAAAGAACAGAGCAGAGAGAAGCACAGACTCATACTGCCTACACACACACACACACACACACACACAAACGCACACACACACACACGTTCAGTGATGCGGATCCCCAATCCCACTAATCATTCACCGAACAACAAACATGCATAATCAAACACTCTCTCTGTTCATAGACTTAGTGAGCTGCCTACCTAGACAGCACTGTTAGGCATCATAGAGGCTATCAAGTCAAGTGTGGTCCAAAACAGATAGGCATGATAACTGTGGTGCTGTCGATGATACCCTCTCTTGTCCAAAACTTAAGTCAGCGCTGCATGTACTCAGCCAACAATTCTATTACAGGCATCATTCAAGTATTAAAATATGAATAAAAACTGTTCAATTTAATTACAAATTTTTGTGTGCTGTGAATTATTATGTTGTAGTATACTGTAACTTTAAACTCAATTGTGATTCACACAAGAAGCGCTATATAAGTTGCACCCTATGTAGGGCATTCCAAATCTGTTACATATTAGATTCTATTTCAGTTAGGAAACAGTCTTAGAAACAAGCAGCCTATGTAGAAAACTCACAACGTCTTGAAACAGAGCTATTGATTCTCTCTCTCTCTTTCTCGCTCAGGTTCTCAGGCACTGGCTGGTTCTTCTTCTGGTTCCAGTAAGTACAGAACCCTGAATGCAGGGGAGGATGTGTCCTTTCATCATCTCTCTCTTTCTGATACGTCAATCATCCCCCTCTCTTCCTCTCTCGCTCTCTCTCGTCATTGTCTCTGCGCTCCATCCCTCGTTATGTCTTCTTCATTTTTCATGAGCCGCTCGTTGCGTGGCTTTCATCATCGTCAAACGGCAGAATCTGCTTAGAGTTCAGTCCAACATCAGAGGGAGAGAAAGACTGAGTGACGAGGGACAGATGCACAGAGAAAGACAGATAGAACGCAGGAAAGTTGGAGTTATTCCTTGAGGGTTTGAGCAGAAGGAGAGCGACTACAGATTCTCTCTGAGGACACGCCCACAACATCATGCAAACACACACACACACACGCTCAGAACAAAATCAGAAAAATTCTTCAACATCTTAGAAGGGCTTTCCCAGGCACCAACAACACAGCTCTCGTAATGGGGCCCCTTTTTTTAAAAAAAACTACCATGGTAACTGTAGTTTTTGCCAAATTCCATAGTAAATACAGTTATTGCTACTACAATAAAACTGTGGTAACCTGATATTACATTTTATTCCGAGGTTAAGGTTTTATATCTCAGAAGACTTTGTGGCATACTCTTTGTTTCCACCATCTCAGATGTAACCAAATCATACAAAAATAAAAATATGACAAAACAGAAAAAAAAAGTTTTGTCATATTTTTGTCATATATGACAAAAAAATCATACAAAAATAGACAAAATGAGACAATTGTTGGCATACAGTAAGATTAAAGAGCTGTAAAAATAATTTGGAGAGCACGTCTCTGGTAATCTCAAATTTCTCCATTTATTTTGCATGTGATCTTATTGCAGTGAGAAACAATTGAGAAACTATGAGAAACAATTGAGATCCTGAATAACTAATGAAAAATGACAATTTATTATGATACTCATCATAATTATTTTACCAAAAGGAGGTATTAAAGAATTCTCCCTTGTTTTAACATGCAATTTAAAATTACCTGTCAATTTTTACTTACATTTTCCACTTGGCAGGTGTTCATTTTAAACCCTATATGTAGCTACATGAAGGTGTTGGTAGAAATGAAGTGCTTATGTGTCTGTGAAACCTGGCGTGTGCTTTTTCGACCACACTGAAGAATCCCAAATGCTTATAACTGTACAACTGCCTATAAAATACATAAGCTTAAACTTTGCCATTAAGTTTTCCTGAACTTCCATCATTACACAGACACACCCTGACTTACAGACCAGGCTGACTTTATGTATTGTGACGGAGCGAGTTTTAAGGAATGCTGAACAGATTCCTGGCCCTTCTGTCGCCGTAGTGATGCTTAGGAGTCTAATTTTAAACTCACAGACTGTCTGTGTTCCTGTGGAAAAGCACTTAGTGAAAGTGGGAGCCAGAACATCAGGAATTTAAGAGCATTTGTGTACATGGCGAAGCTTTAAACTGCCTTTCAGTGTCAAACACACACACACACACACACACACACACACTCACAGACTCCCTCTAAGTGATGTGTCATGATTCTTGGAGACCTCTGGTTGATCTTCAGGAAAATTAGCATGATTCAGCGTGTTTTTGCTGGATAAACAGGAAATGATGTCACTGCATCCACATTAGTATTCTCGTGGCTATGATGGCTATAAATGGCACAATTTAAATGCTTTTAAATTCAAATAGGGCAGCACAGCAGACTAAGTGTGTGTGTGTGTGTGTATATGTGAGAGAGAGAGAGAGAGAGAGAGAGAGAGAGATCAGATAACTACACTTGGCTACTTTTAGGTTGTGTTGAGTGTAGCATATGGCCTAGAGAACTCAAACTCATAGATCATGTTCATGTTTTTGTCTCCCCTGTAGTCTACAGGTCTAAGGGTCTCCCACACAGGGGCTATACACACTAAACACACACAAGCACATAGCAATCCCACACCACACTAATACAAACCCACATGTACACACACTAGAACATACATTCACGAAGAAGAACAAGATGAGCTGATAAGTAGGCCAGTGTGTGTTTGTGTGGGAAGAGTGTCCTTCCTCACACACAGGCAGAGATTATATGATCAGAGTGTGTGTTTGGTCAGACTGGAATTACGAGGTCACCATGGCGATCCTGATCCCCTGGCTGCTGGTTGGTCAGTTGGGCAGACAGCCACAAGAGGGAGAATTAAGCATCACACAAAAATAAACACACACACACCACAGGACATGACATCACATATCGCATTTAATCTCTGGATAATAAACTATTGCTATCCACTGAACTTGAAAGTCAGATTTGTAAACTCTCTACATGGAAAAGCGCTACGAAACAAGTACAAACGTGGTGAGAAAAGTTTAAACCTGACTTTTAAACAAAAGCAGGTGTGTGACATCACAAACATGGTGGCCCCTAGATGGTAGACGTACACAGTTAATGCAAAACATAGAATTTTATGCAAATAAAATGGATCAAATATATACATATTCATATATCTAACAGAACACTGGTTGAAATTTAGGTAACTTAAGTCTTTACGTTTTTTTATCATCACTGTGGCTTGTCTTTAGTACAGACAGCGCCTGCAACTCCAGCTGAAGATTATAATACAACAGTAGCAGAATCTACATCTGTGAGCACAGGTGAGACAATGTGACCCTCAAAGGCTTCTGTAGTTGTAGAGATAGAATAGAAATCAAATAAAATACAGTAGAGAAAGTTATAGATCGTTACATGTGTATAGATTGTAGAGACATAGAGACTGGTAAGAAATAACTGATGGAAGCTTAATAGTAAAACTCCTAGATAACTTGCTGAATTAAACACAGCACATAGTGAGCTTCATGTCAATAATGCTGCATATTACTAAACACTTGTTTCATACTCCATATTGTTTAACATGCTATTTAAAACAGTAGCCAGTATACAGTGTATACAATACTACAGTATGCTGTAAGCAATGTTCTCGTGTTTCTTTACAATACTGATTTAATACACATTTTGAGCCTATCTCTGCAGTGAACACTAGTTTCGCCCCCTATGTGTCTTGTCAGGAACTGCAGGAATCTAAACATTTAAAATGCAAGAGGTTTTTGTGAAGCTCAGCAGTTTGTGTTTGTGTGTGTGTTTCACGCTGACTCCTTGTTCTTTACTCCTCATCCCTCAAATCCCATTAGATGTCCCTTCAGCAATCACAGATACCCCACCAACCCCCCTACCTCCTTTAGAAGCCCCACCAACCACAGCTAAACAAGTAGGTAAGATTCCTCCCACCACTACAGAAGCCCCACCCACAACCACACCCCCTCCTAACCCTCCCACTGAGTCACCTACACCACCTGCTCTCACTGAGCCCATGCCCCCCAAAACCACACCCCTGGAGGAGGGGCCTGTTTCCACACCTACAAAGAGCGAAGGTATGTTATAGGCACTAGCATTTTTGTGTTTAAGCTAACATTCTCTGTAGAAGGATCTTTCAAATGCTTGTTTGGGCATTGAAGCCAAGCCAAGAGCTCAACTTACTGTTGCCAGTAAGTCATCTACTCAAACCTACCCCTAGAGGATTGTGGGTAAAGGTAGATAGAGTATTGTGTGCGTGTGCATGGTGGGAAATCAATGCTCAATTAGACAGTGTTTTCCTCTGTCAAAATAGAGTGACTTTGCATCTTTTAGTGTAAAGCAGATTAGGGCGGACTGCGAACATACCACCGTGCACACACGCTCATTTATTGCAGCCTGCGTGCACACTAGAGGAATGAATACTGCATGACGTTTAACAAGTGAACTCACAAGCTAGCATGAGATGCTCCAGCTGAGATCAGAAAATGTCAAACTGGAATGAAAAAGCGGAGAGGAGAGGACCATAAACTGCTGGGCTGAAACGCAGCTCAGAGCAGATGGATTTAATAAAGGTGGAGAACTTTAAAAGCCCCAGTGACCCAGTGTGTGGCTTAAACTATAGCACTGATGTTTACACTCATTTGTGTATGCTTCGATAAAGTATAGTTTGGTTTGTCTGTTTAACATCATATTACTGTATACGTATTCATTAATAAATTACATTAAACATTACAGTAAAATGTTAACAAGCACTGTAAACACCCTAGCAAGCACACTGCAAAGCCCTGGAAACCAACCTGAACCGTGGCAACATGTTTTACACAGAAAATCTAGTTGCATCTGCAAATGAAAAATTAAAAACTCCTCATGACTGGTTAACTTCTCACAGAGAAGTCATAGTTTTTCACCCTTTTCTGAATAGTCCAACTTCAACTTTTCCTCTCAAAGTGTCAAAACTTGTGAAGACAGAGAATGAAACAGAAGTGACAGGAAACGAACTTATTTTGCTGTTGCAATAAGACAATCACACTTCCTGTTAATGTTAAAGAGATCCGTCACAGTCCCTAGAAAGCAGTGTAGAGGTGATTTGTGTGTTAAATATTTTGTGTGTGTGTGAGTGAAGGAGAGATTGTATTATACAAGTATTGTGGAAATGTTCAAACAACATTGCAAACTGAATTTGATGGCAGGATGTGTGATGAATGCAAAGGAGTTTCTGGCCTTGAATAACAAGTAGCAGTATTTGTGTGCATGGGAGAAAACACTGGGGTGAAACTACAGAGGATGATCTGACCTTTACTTTAAAGGGACAGTTCACACAAAAATAAATTTCTGTTAATATTTACACACCGGCATGTCTTTCCAAACCTATACTACAAAAGCTACAAAAGTCTCATTCACTTTCGTTATATGAAGAAGAGCAGTCAGGATATATAAAATTAACCTTTTTATATAGATTTAAAATGGCATGAGGGCGAGCAAGCGTACACTACATGAATTTACAGTCCTGATTTAACAAACTGATTCTGTCCCTGTGCTAAGCTGTAGTTCCTCAGAGACGCAACCCAGAACATAAAGAACAGTGGGAAAACATGCTTCCCTTTGGACAACAGAGAATAAACACAGAAGAAATGGAGAAAAGAAATGAAGAAGGTATTGTTAGATTAGCAGAGGAAGCAGAGTGGACATCTGTAGATTGTGTGTTTTGTGTGATGGTTTGGAGACATTAGCATCTTAGTTTTGAAAACAGTGGTTAGTTTTATGGTAAAGATTATACTTAGTTGATGTATGAGTTGGTTGCTATTTAGTGATGACTGTTTGTATGTACATACTATCATCATGATTATCCCAACCACTACACATAAGTGTTTTCCTACAGCAACTTCTGTGGAGCGTTCTGAGAAGGGTCAGGGAATTTCTAGGAAGGATGAGGAACCTTCAGGGACAGATGAAGTAACTGAAGAAATAAAGAGAGAAGAAAGTGTTTCAGAGAAAAAGAGGATAGAAACTGGTACAAATGCACAAGAAGTTTCAATGTGTTGTTTATTTCACTGTTTTTCTGCTGTGTATGATAAATTCCTGAATTATTTTATTAGTCACCGGTGCACCAGTCACACTCGTACCTGAACCAGCTAAATCAGTGCCTGCTGAGCCAATAAAAGAATCACTAGAATCAAATCCACAGTCTGTCGAGGAAATACTGGAGTCTGTTGAGGAAATACCAGAATCTCTTGAACCTGTACCAGAATCCGTTGAGACAAGACGGGAATCTGTCCCGCCAAAACACAAGTCTGCCAAGCCAATGCCAGAGTCTCTCAGCCTAACAAAGAAGTCTTTTGAGCCAGAATCTGTCCCGCCAATACCGGACTCTACTGAGCCAATAAAGGAGTCTGTCCCTCCAGTACTAGAGTCATCCTGGCCAACATCAGAATCTGTTGCACTAAAAGTAGAATCAATTTCACCAATACTCAAGTCAGACGAATCGGTAATAGAACCTGTTGCAAAGCATGTGACTCTAATGTCAAAACTAAAGATGTCAAAAGAGTCAGAAGCAGCAGAAAAATCCTCAGAGGAAGAAGAAAATGAAGAAGGAAAGAAAGAGACTGATGGGCCAGACACTGAAGGTATGACTGGACCAATGGTCAAACTGCCTGTTTTGTAGAATACTGTAGTCTATAGTTAGAAAACTTCTCTGGAATATATTGGGAAAGTAGTTTTTAGTTTCCCAAGTAGAAAACATGCCCCAAAAAATAATGTTCGTAATAATTGAAAAAAATAATTGAATAATGTTCTTAACCAAGCAACAATGTTAATACAATGTTTAAAAACCTGGACATTTTAAACATTTTTACACTTTAAAAATAACATTTTTATATATTTTTTTTACATTTTTACTATATTTTTTTTACCGGAAACATTCTAAAACCGTTAGCTGGCTTGTAGACTTCATTTAAGCTCTGAACATACATTAATTTAACCACATTTTACCCTCATTGATGGTAAAAGATAAAAATGGTGGAATACTGGTCTTGTGGGCATTTCAAACATTATTAATTGATCTGTGGATTGCTCAGACCTTCTCCTTGCTCATCTAGTGCCACCCAGAACCTCACAGGAAGAGGGTAAAGGAGGAGAGGAGACACCAGAGAAACATTTAAGAAAAGAGAGTGAAGAAGAGAAAACCTCTAAGAAAGAGGACGAAGTAAAGCATTTTGAAAAGAATTGGGAAAAGGAAGATAAAATAGAGGACAAAGATGAAGAGAATAAAAAAGGTATCCATGCTTTTGCAGTGAGGTAGAGGTGCATTATGGGTAGTAAAGTCTTCATTGTTTTTATAGCATAGTCATTAGTACACTAAACCGCCACCTTTACACCTTTATCTAAACAGTTACATATATACATAGATATACAGTAGTGCGCTTTTTTGTGCTCTGTGAAGGTGCAGTAAATTGAAAATCGCTGTTTAAAATGTTTGAAATCGACAACACACAAACAAACACATCCTTCCCTGCATTGCGCCGATCTCAAAATAACAAATGCGCTATGCAACACCAGCAACAGCTAACAGCTGATTGGCTACAATAGTGTTATGGTGTTGGGGTGATTGGTACGATCCACTTTGTTTTCTCGTTTACACAGCCAGGACTTAGTACAAACACTATTTTTTTGCATTTTTTTCAACAAACAGGACAGACTTCTAGCAAATATTCACAAAAAATGTTTGTTTGGGTGTTGATTTCAATTTTGTTTCTCAGAAATTGCTTAGTGCACTTTTAACATGCCATATAATGATTCTGTTCTACATTAAATCCCTGTGTACGCATAACCGTGTAGATTGACAGAACAAGAAGTGCCCTTAATAGACTTAATCCCAGTGTGTTTCTGGATAAGTGATAAGACTTTTCATTCCTTGAAGCTCTTCTGAAGTTCTTGCTGTCTGGTGGGCAGCAGACAGTGCAACTGAAAGGCATCATATATGACGACTTTAAAGGTGAGAATGAAGTGATAATATGATTATTTTAAGGTAAGGAAATGAGGGAGATGGAGAGATGCTCTGTGTCTTTAAGAACATTTACAAGAATGAGAAGTGTTGGGACCTCCAGGACACATCACAGTTGTGAGTGTAGCATGACATTTCAGCTGTTGGGGGGGTGGAGCACAGTTTAAGACCTCATGCAGGCTACAACAGAAGCACAACAACACACAATGAGAAAGGAACCATGATAACACATGGACCAGTGTATCTCTCTGCAAACCAGCACACAGGTCTTGTTAGATCTGTTTGTAACCGCTGACAATCAAGTAACAGGAGTGCAACATCAAAACCTTAAACCTTTATTTTTTACTGTACCTGTATTACTTACTGTTAGAGGTTCTCTAACATTTGAAAACAGTGTATCAGTCTACTGGTACCACAAAAGTGTGAGGGTGTGCACACACACAGAGAATGAGAGACAATAAACAACGACAACAAATAATTTAGTGGATAAAACTGCAGATGAAGTTAAACATTTTTTATTTGACTTGCATAGACGTGCATGTTTTGCCTGATGACAACTTCTCTGTTATGATCACGACGGCAGGGTTGTGGAAGTACAAATCATATTGATTTTCTAAACTGAAGTTTAAAATGAATTTTCTAAAATGAATTTTAGCAATAACATACAGTATATACAATCGCAATGGAAAAAATACCTCCGCAAGCATTCTGGGTTGCTGAAGTAAATGTGGTCTTTGTTGCCTTCTAACACACACTGTGTGTTACACAGTGATCCAAACAAAATCTCAATGAAGAGGTCATAGCTGTACTATAGAGAATAAATTACAGCTACTGACCAATCAGCATCGGGAGCTCTGGAACCCGTCACATTAGCATGTGAATGAATAAGCAGTACTCTAGAGAGATCTGGAACATGTTATCACATGCAGAAAGCACAGGCAATATAGAAAGGTGTCTTTGTGTCTCATTACATTTCCCTTGTGTTAATTTCCTGCCTTGTGCATTACAACTTTCTACCACGAATCCTTCAATCTCTGAATCCTTCATTCTCTCTGTTATGTGTGATATAAGGTAAGTTTGTTTAAAGTTTGCTCAAAACGCGCGTGGTGAGCGTTCATTTATATTTCATTGACTTGCTGGTTCCTATGTGCTGAGACAGGCTCTGTACTTCTATCGCTTTTAAAGTACGCATAAATATTTGAAACACACTTCTGAAATGATAAAAATGCTTAAATAGCTGAGTTTGAAGAGCTGATTAAATGGTTTGATTAATACACATTTAAATGTGCATCTGAAGATTCCTTCACTATTAAGAATCATTAGAGGACTGTTTTGCTTTCAATTTAGACAGACAGATTGAAAACATAATATACAATATTCATCACAACAGTCAAAGAAAAGTGTGCTTTTTCTCTTTCTGTCATGTTTCAAAGATCAAGTGCGTGTTTACTGTTTCATTTGCTTTCACAGTTTTATTGTTTCATTGTTTACAAGTCTTGCTTTCTGGCTACCCAGCACTTCATAAAATCACCCCACTGTGATGCTAACTGCAACATTTTCAAGTGGAGGTCAAAGCAGAGAGATGCTTGTGTTGAGAGGTGCGATGAAGCCCTGACCCAGCTTACAGGAAACATTCACAGAATGTTGGCTAACATTCTCTAGGAGTTGATAGAAGCTTCTTGTAGTGATGTTAGTAGAATGTTATATATAGTATAATATAAAAACATTATTCTTATTTTAAATTATCAAGGGCTAAAATCTAAAAAAATCTAGATGTAAAAATTGTTAGATCAGGACTCAAGTCAAGTGAGACTAATTCACATTCAATGATCCAAAAGGAATAACTCCTTCAATCTTAGTTTATTTATGAACTGACCATTCATTGATTCTGTGAGTGACAGAAAAGACATTGAGCACTGAAGAAAATCAAAAGCAAACAGGACAGGTGTGAAGTGAAAAAAGGAGACGCCCAGCTGAGTGACAAAAAGATCTGCTGTAGAAAACAGATAAAACAGCTGTTTTTAACTACAGTTCTGTCATCAGATTTTCTATCATCCCTGTCGTCCATACACATTCACCACTGCCACACACACACACACACACACACACACACACATACATATGCATGTGGAGTGAGAAGGACTCCCATAAGAGTGTGAGAGATATCGCTCTGTCAGCAGCGTGCACACACACACACACACACACACATTTCATCTGTCAGTACTGTGCATGTACAGCAGGAAAGACACAAACTGAGGCATCTAGTTTGATGTAGTATGTAGACACATTCTATTCACAATTCAAAGCAGCAACCCTCCCCACAGTGTACACTGTACCCTGCAAAACAAAATCCAGTTTGCATAAAAGATCTTTAAAAAGAACAATCTGAGAAAAAAACGGCCTGCTTAACTTTAAAGGTCAGAGAAAGGGGAAAAAAAACAGACATGCCACCTTGACTAACATTTTAAGTGAACTTAACAGCCTACAAAACTGTAGAATGTACATGATTTAAAGACAACCAGCCAACTCAACCTCACATTAACTGATTAACTTTAAAAACACATGTTTGTCTTAAAAATCTATTCAAAAGATGGTCATAATCTAAACACATACAAGTCTCTAAAGAGGAG
>JAZGTK010003896.1:0-25962 GCA_036877625.1 Ambastaia sidthimunki
TGAATTTCAAACCCCTTTGGCATTATTTATGCAACATTGCATCACAAAGGGTCCCTCCCACCAGCCAGCCAGCCAAATACCACTGCCCCCCAGTCACTCTTCCTCCCCTCCTAAACTCTTCCCCTTTCTGATGCCATCTGTGTCCCACTCCAAAGAGGAGAAGGGGGGAGCTGCGGGGTCTTTTTGAAAGGATTGCAGAATGGCAGAGAATGAGGTGTTTATTGCAGGTCCAGGCAGCAAAAAAGCACCATTCCACTGAGCCGTGCTAAGCATTGTGCTTTCTCTAGGGATCCTAACAGGCTGTTCTGCCTCAGTAGCCTGCAATGGACAGACTCCCTGAGCAGGGAGTAGCCTCCACTTTCCACTTGTCACAAAAGTTGGTTAAATATAGCACTCCATGCAGACAGAAAAGGTCTCTTGCTGTGGAGGACAGACACATCACCTGGACCAGAAAAGATTATTCCTTTTAGCACAAAGCATTTTATTTTATCTTTATACTATACTGCAATCAGAGCAAAATCTTCATTTATTTAATCAAACTTATTATCAATTTTATGATTATGATTCTATCTATCCATCCATCCATCCATCAAATCTTTAGATATATAATTTAGGAACAACCATTAAACCTATTTGTTTAGAGAAACAGCCAAGAGTTTTGCTTCAAGAGCACAATTTGGTCTTCTGGCCTAAATGCCTAATTGCTCCCTGTGGACAATGACTGACATTTAAGTTTCTTCATTGGTCCATTTGATTGCAAAATGTCACTGGGGGCTCGACTGAAGAGTTCCTTTAAGGATTTAACCTGATTTCTAAAATTTCACAGAACTTAATGAGCCTATACACACTCCACATTCTGACCACACAGACTGCACATCACAGAAACGATAAAACAGTGTTTCAGACAGGAATGACGCAAATGAACCAGTCCTGTCAGGTTTGCTCTGTGAAGATCTTTTATGAGAGAGTGCGGAGCAATGCAGGAGAGAAAATTAAACATGTCTTTTGTTGCAAAAATGAGGCAATTCAGAAGACCTCAGGATAAACTTCAAACAAACTTAAACCGTCTTTTTTCCTGATAATTTGCTAATTTAAACAAGGTGAGGCAGAAAAAGCTTAAACTGAGAAATTTGGGAATACTTCACATAATGAAAAGACCTGCTTCTTTGATTTAATATGTGACATTAATTATTCTGTGACCAAAGATATTCTAAATGACTTCACTTCTGGCTAAAGCAAATCACTATCAGACAAAGATGTAACGAGCTGATTAACATTCTTTCTTTTTTTTTAATAAATGCGGAAATAATATTTGACCTTGGCTTAAGGTGTCTATGAATTTATTTAGCTTTTGCCCTCTTAATACCACTATCAATGCAACTACTCAATGGCTTTCTTAAGAATCTATGTCTAGAGCTTCTTAAGAACTCCAAGACAAATGTCTTTAATTAACATCAAATTAACAGAACAAAAAGAAAACAAGCTAAGCTGTAAGGACCGAATTAAAGATCTCCTCAAAGCTAATAAAACAAAGAAAGTCAGTGGTGACTGTTTTAACTATGAGAAATGTGTATCGGGGGAAAATGATAAAGGTGCTTACTGTATAGGACCAACAGTCAACAACTTAATAAAAGGCCAATACGGATATTACTGACAAAGTCTTACATATTGCTGATCTAGCATGATGTACATAGTTCTTAGCCCACAGTGTGAGCGTTGTATATTGCTATATGCAGTGTGTTTAATGTGCTCTCCCCTGATGTGATTCAATTTAGCCCAAGTGATACGAGAGAATTTTAATGGGAGAGAGTCATACACAGGAGAGACTGTGTTCTGCTTGCACGTGCAACCTTGAAAACTGCACACAAAGCAAGCATACAGGAGACCTGGACATACCGCCAGACATTTTGAAACATTGTGTTTTACGCAGAGGTGAGATGGGTTTTCAGCAGTGTCTGTGAGAATACTGTCTTTGTCATAATCTGTGTAGGAGTTAAATCTTAAATAGATTCACAATTTGGTTTATTCTTTGAATTTTGCCTCGTGACCTCTGTGATAAACTCATAGTAAATGCCTCCCAAATGGGACATTGCCATCTAGTGGAGGACACAGAAAGACTGAGGTGATTTGTCACCATAGGCATATAAACAATAAGTGACTTGATGGCAGTTTTTAGCCTGTAAGTTTTTAACAGGTATGTCACTGCTGCAATTGTTTCCTGTAATCACACATATTTAAACATGATTGAATTTACTCACGTCAAGACACATTTTTTACTTGAAATAAAAGTGATATTGACCAATTGACCATTTAGAGCTAGTCTATATACTCAATAATTTCAGCCCTATTGATCCTGAAACCAATCCCTCAGAGTGAGCTGAGGCTATACTTTTCTATACACTAATTAACTGTACACTCAACAATAAGGATTCATAATATTTCCACAATCTGACCTAGATATTAATATAACAATGTATCACCAGGTCCCTGCTGATTCCTGCCCCTGCTGGGGGCGTGGCTTATGCCTAATCTGCCCTCAGAAAAAAAGGAAGTCAATCCTGTCCACCACTACCCTCTGGTGAAATGCATCACAAAAAAGATGGCTGACAGTTTTCTCGCTCTAATAGGACAGTTATTAGACAGGCCCCATGGCTTTGGCCTACTTTAACACTCCCCATGTAGCTTACCAACCCTGAGTGAATGTCGCTTCTTTCTGTCTCGTGGTTAAAAGTGACACAAACAGCCTCCAGCCATGATACATTTACAAATATATATGCTGAAAGTAAAAGTGAGAATTACTGTACATTATCACATGCTACAGTAGGACAGTGTGATAATTCTATAATGGATTTCACAAACCACAGAATTTTCATGGCAGGAGGTCATAAGCTATTACGATCATCTGTCAGTACTGCTGACAGACTCAGCCAGTTAATCATTGAGTTGCACTGAGGTCTGAGAAGCTGTCAAACACGTGACCAATCGTATTATAGATACGCTACAGCGCTGTGACCGGGTAGCACTGAGACCCAATTGCAACAAGGCATGTCAAATATTACACACTTCTTACACCACCCAGATCCAAAACGAAAATCCAATCCCTCTACTCATCCAAAAAAAAAAACATTACATCGAGGCACAACACCCGCTGACCATCAGAATCCATTTAGCGCCATTTGTATCTGTGAATCTGAGACAGCAGGCGCTAAATGAAACCGGCAGCACGGGATAATGCAAATGACTGATGCAAAACCCATCAGACCTTGATGCTCTTTAACCCAGATGGCTTGTGCCTGTTATTTGAGAACTGGTATGGTTCAATGTAATTACTGTTTACGGTATGTAAAGATTTACAAAGTGTCTAATTAAACTGTTGGAAAATGGGAAGGAATAAATGTTGCATATGATAGCTTCTGATTTAAGCTAAGAATGTGAGGGGAAACCTATGAATGACTTTTTGAGAGACACACTTAGTGGGAGTTTAGATTTGTTTGAGAAGCTGGAAAGCAGCAGATGTTTAGCAAAGTCTTCAGATTGAAGGTTTTCAAGGTCAGATTGAAGGTTACCCACCTGTTCTTTCACAGAGGCCAGGATGGCAGAGGTGGTCTCCGTCTCAGAACCATCTCCATTGGAGGCATTCAGTACCGGGCTCAACATGTTGGAGTTCGCTGTGTCAGAGGGCTGGTCTGGTACTGGCATTACTTCTGTGGAACCAAAACAACAGCGTTTAAGAAGAAATCCTTACACTTCAGCATGCTAGCAAGAGTAATTTTAAACAGATGCTTTCCCATGACAGACTGTCAGTTAAACTGATTTAAAAATTGTGGTTCACCACTTTTTCAGCTGTCATAATACTTGTCGAAGAGCTTTATCTACATTTTGATTGTTTGTCACGACATAATGCTTGTTAGACGCAATGCTTAATTAACTGTCTCTCTGTTACTTTCTCTGTCTCTGACCTACTTTGTTTCTTTCAATCTCTTGAGGCTTGTAATTCCCCAAGCCAAATCTTGTCAGCATCATGATTTGAGTTGTATACATCACGTTCAGAAGAGACTTATAACCTTGGCTTTCCAGTAACAAACTTCTGAAATAATACTCTCAGGTTCACCCACAGCTTCCTTCACAGCAAAAACTCCCCGTCCCCAAAACCAATCGCCTAAATTTAAGTCTTCCCAGCAGAACTGTCTGCAGACGGCAGGAGCAGAAAGCAAATGGCTGCTCACGTTCAGAACGAGCTCTGTGTGCACCTATAAGCACAGTCAACACAGCATGCAGCGCAGTTTTACACAGCCACAACAGTTAAAAGGCACAACTGTGAAAACATCTGCTCTAGGTGGTAAAGAGAATACAGAAACATCAAAACTCTGAACAGTGTGAAAAGTCCCTGGTGCAGTACAGGGTGGAATGGAAAAAAAAAATAAACCGATAAATTTTCAATTTAATACCAAAAGCTCTGTTTTAATGGATCAGCTTCCCATGAGTCCCATGAGAGAGACTCGTCATTTCTAGGCCAAACTGATGTCTTACTTCTAACAGAATATACTAGGACATAGCAGATCAACTAATGCCAGTCCCAGCTGCGAGTTAAGATGGATAACAATGCATTTGACCATAATCTTAGTCATCCATCTGCCTCTGATTGATAATACTCTGACAGTATCTGAAAAGGCTTAAAGGTGTTTAATACAACCTGTGTATTCAATGTGAAATATGAAAAAATTGACCAGTTAGTGAGTTATAGTAAAAAAAAAATGTATTTGAAAATAACAGTAAACAAATATAATAAAACATGTTTTTACTTTAATGCACAAAAGGCTGATATTTTGCTGTTTCTTATAAACTTTTTAAATGTGTTAAAAATGTCAAGCAGAGCTTTCCGGGAGCATTTTTGGGTTACAGATTTAATCAATACATTTGTCAATCGGATCAACTTGATTCACAGAGGTGAGTCAAATTTACCAACCTATTAATTTTTCAGTTTTTTTCTTTCAGAGACACTATGAATTGCTTGTGCCTTAAAAGCAAATTACTGCAAACATTCGACAGCACACCAGCTGAGGCTGTTTGTCATGTGTGCATGAACGCAAGACGATTTGTGCTTGAAACTAAATTCACAAGCACAATATCCTTAAAGGATAGCAAAAGTTCTTAGTTCTCAACAGAAAATGTTATTCAGAATTTGAATGCAGCCCATACAGGCTTAGTGTTTATGGGAAAAGAGTAGAAAACTCGGAAAAGAAAAGGCATTACTCAGAAACAGGTAAGGGTCTAATTGTATTTAGAGCCACATGATCACTACAATGACTCGAAGGCCACAGTTACCCTAGAAACAGCCCTGTGCTACACAGTGAACATTTACAGCAATTTTACTAAAAACGGCCCTGACTCTGCTTGTTAGGTGGACTTCAGAAAGAATACAGGGGAGTCCTGTAACACAACCTTCAGACAATAAATAAACAGGACGAAGGAGGAGCCTGTGTCATTGTTGTTAGCAAGCTGTTATATCCTACTTTGTTTCCTTGACGGCTCTTTTTAATTTAAAGTGACAAAAACCTTTTTTGGATTAACACGCTGTTTTTGTTTCCCTAATGACTTTCGCTGGAAATTATTAGGGTAAATGTAACCATTTTTAGTCCTCGGCTGGGGTAGCTTCAGAGATCAAATAGCTGAACAGGCAAATATGATGAAATTATTTGTGCTTCTGTGAAATGCTCATAATCAATGTGCTGATTTCAGCTTAGAATTGCTGAAACCGCTAAAACAGAGAAGATTTTTCTATTGGGGCCTTGCCACACATATCTGAAAGCTTAATTTGTCTATGACATCATGCCTAAGCCCGCTAACTGGCTGCCGTTGCCATAGAGATATCAATCCATTATGACTGTCTCTCACCAGAAAGGCAACTCTGAGGCTTACAGTTGATTATATCAGTGATACAGTACACAGCGACTAAACCCTCTCAAGATGGTTTACAATGATGATTCAAGGTGTGGTTGCAAATCACACACATCTCTGAATGGATTGGAATTCACAAACAGTTCTGATCACACATTCAAACACACATTTAAAAACAATCTTACCCAACATGTCAAACAATACATTCAGAAGTCTGTTACTGCTTAAGAAATGTATCTATGCAACTATATGCAAGACTTTCTTATATTGTGAAAATGTGTTTAGTTTGGGGTTCAAAAATATAAGTTCCTGGATGTCCAAAGATCTGCAGACTTTAAGTACAACCTACTTCAACACACATGATTGAGTCTAAAAGACCTTGATCAGAGAGTTCAGGTTTGCTTCACTAAGACAGGATCTAAACTCTGCAGGTCTGTGGATCTCGCTGGAGACCTCAGGTTTAGTGTATGCGAGTAGGTTCATATACGAGGGTTTAATAGGGGCTTGTGATTGCACCCAATGGAATCGTTTCACCATCCTTTGGGACAAAATACAACTCATAGCAACAGTCTCTACCAAAACAGAAACTAAAAATCAGAAAGCCATTATTACTGAAAATCAGCATTACAAAAACATCAGCTCAACGTCTGATTCAATTTAAAGTAATCTAATTTGCTTTACAATTTGCCATGCGATCTTATTTTCAAAAACCTGCTCATCCTGTATTCAACATCTCAATGAAAACATCTGTGCTTGGATTTTCAATCCAATTATATCCCATTTAGACACTAGCCATATGCTTTTGACAACAGTTTAGTCCCCCTGGACGGTTTCTAGTTTGTTTGAAGCAAGCCTAAGATTCACCTCAACAAATCTCATTCAAGACCTGTAAAAACACCAGATGTTGTAGACCAGCAGTGTGTCTTTACCCTACACAAAACAATCTACCAACATCCTAAAGCAATGAGGATGTCTGGCTGGTGTTGCTGCTGGCAAGAATCCTGGTTGTTATTCTTGGGTATACAGTCACTTGACCCAATGCACAAACAAAAAACACAAGTTATGTTTACACAGACATGCCCACATCCATCAGCACTTTAACTCATACAACAGTATTGTTGACATGATATAAAACTTGATATTACACAATGACTGACACTGAGAATTAGGGCAATGTGTTAAAGGTGCAGTAAGCGATTTCTGAGGAACACTATCGAAAATTGAAATGAACACCCAGACAAACAATTTTGTTAACTTGCTTGGTATCTGTTCTGTCTGTATGTTAAGAAATATTGTGTTTGCATATAGTCCTGGCTGTGTAAATTAGAAAAAGCACAAAGTGGATCAATCACCACAACACCATGAGTGCTTCTCAAACTGAGGGCTGCATATCACGGCTGCCGTGTCATCAAGCATCATTGAAAGACATCTCAGTATGAAGGATGCTTGGAAGGCAGCCTTTGTTTAGCGTCCTTCATTTAGCCTCTTTTGAAGGACGCATAAAGTGCATTTTTCGCTGCCTCAAATCACCCACAATCCTTTGCACACATTCCCAAAACATCACGAAAATCGAGTCAATACTTTTTATAGTCAATAATCTAGTTTGTGCAGCCCTCACATCACACATTTATTTACATTTTAAAATATAAGATAGTCATTTATATTTTCTGTTATTTGGTTGTAAATTAATCTCAAAATGCTAAACTGCCCATTTTAACCATTACAAGCCCATTGCATAAAGCAGAAACTGTTACAGTGTGCACTTTCTAGACGAGTTAAATATCAATATCACACTAAATATCACACTAGTCATTATAGTGTTTAATGCAGAGGAGGACTCTAGCCTAGAAGCCTCAGTAGGACTGGTCTAGGAAGGACGCAGACTCTCTAGAATACAGCCTTCCATTTAAGAAACACCCCATAACACTTGTGCAGCCAATCAGCAATCAGGGACGTTAGTTGTTGCCTGTGCTGCATAGTGTGTTCATTATTTTGAGCGAAAAGCAATGAAGGTTTCAAATATCAGCAGCGTTTTTCAGAAATCTCTTACTGCGGGGGTCCACACTGTCGGATTGAGACCTCCGTTACAATCTTCAGGCTCTGAGCAGAACAAAAAAAGCAATTTCACAGCTTCATTAATCACACAGACATTAATCAGACCTTTTGTATTCTGACAATGGACAGATTTGTTTATTCTCTGTTTCAACACACGCCGAAAACGTTCGAAACAGCAATACAATTCTGGGCCCTTTGGAAGATTAAAATGTTCAATAAGGTCTTAAAGGAAACTAATCTCCTTTTCTGTGAGGCTGCCACACTGGGAGATGATGTTATGAGCTCCTGGGCAGAGCACATAAACGGGACCGGAGATAATGTGTCCTTCACATTGCAGTCAGTATATTAATTAAACAGTACACTGCTGTAAACTGTAAACTACCTGTAAACCGTTTATCGTACCAGAAACATGATGCAAGTATTGCAGTACATTTGCACATTTCAGAGTTCTACAGTATATCAATAGAACATATTCTGCTACCACAAATCAGTTTCCAATAAAGCCACACATCACCAGTTATGACCTCACTATGTGGCACATCTTACTCCATGCCATATAGCTTTAGGCCTAATTAACTATGAACAAGGTCTTGGTGGAGAAATGTATAGTTTCTCAAGACATGTCCCATCGTCTAAAATGTCACTGATACATTGAGAAGCAACGCAAATGCAAGGCAATTAAAATGCTCCTCGAATCATGTTCTCAAAGGACAGCTGAGCGTGACATCGACGATAAAGAGTAATTATGTGAAGCTCACTGTGATCAAACAGGCCCCTCAGCCTATTAGGGTTTTTCTCCTATGGTCTCTGGTGGCGATATTTGAGCACATTTTATTTTATTCAACGGCCACCTTTTCCCCTTTCTATTTTCTTTACAAAGAAGTACACAACAGCATATTAAAGGTAAAACCTTTGTGAGTTAAAGACCATAATTGAAACAATTATCCCTGTACGCTTCGGTACCCATTTAAAAAATTTAACACACTTCACATGAATAAATTAACTAATTGGTGGCTTAAGTTTTTACAGGAAAATGATGGAAAAGTTATAACCTGCACTTATTTGCTTGTTTTACTTTTTTAACTGCTTCAACTTTACATGTCTGCATTTAATTACAGAGCGTGTTGAAATTTTGAAAACCTGTAAAGGTGTCATTTCACCCAAGTGTTTTAAATATGTTGTTTACATGTGACATAATGATGTAATGCATATGATTAATTTTTCAAATCTGTCCAAAACTGTCATGACTGAAGCTACAGATGATTTGCAGTGTGTCAGAAAAATGACAGAAAACATATTTGCAATTCGACTGTAAGCCTGAAAAAATGTATCATGGGAAATCAGTATACGGCTTGGATTTTTCCAAAAGATGACATGATGACATTGCTGTCAGTACTGTGTAGCTCTGGGTTGAAGCAGTTGGTGCGGTATGTGTCCTGACCTAGTATGAGATTAATGACTTTGCTACTAGAGCGAGTTGACATTGCTGAAAGCAGTGTTTACTACTAGTGTTATCTGTGTTTGTTACCCACATCAGTAACACTGACTACAGGGGGCAAAAATCATGTACTAATGGCTGGTGCTTCAACATAAATATGATTATTGACTAATCAGGAACTACAACGTGTTAACCATAACTATGTCTGGAGTCATAGTAACTACCTAAAGACTCACCTGTGAAGATCAGTCTGTGGTTAAAGTTAATTTCTAATTAATATAAGGGCCGCAAAACTAAACAGTTGACTGTGCATGGTAACATATTGGTACTACATTCGCTTGTGTGTTTTTAGAGTCACAAGCTCTCTTTGTGCTGCTCAAATCATTAGCAAACGACTGCAGTAATAATGGTCTTTGAGGACTTTATATACATTTAGACATACACACTGAGCTTATAACACTTCATGATAGGTAATTAGAAGCAAGTTAAGGCAAAATAGTAAAAACATTACAGGATAGTTTACAGCCAGTCACTATCTCAAAATCACAAGTTGATTAGGACCCGCAAAGTGAATTGCTTACATAAAGGCCAACGGTTCAAGATATGTTCAGTTCTCCAAGATTCAAGACAGGATCATTGTGTTATTCTGAGCTTTAAAGATAAGATGAATGGAAAGAAGACCTGGTAACTAAACTCACCTAAGCAGTCTGTTTCAATTAGTACTATTAAAAAAGTCCCACAGGAAGTTCTTTCATTGGGCCAGCCAAGCCTGTTTGCTTTGTTTGTTTATGTAATGCTAATTTAACACTTTGTGTTTGTTTGAGATAGTATGTTCACCTACATGGTGGGACTCAATATAATTGGCCACTTAGCAGTGCCAAAGAGGCCCCCTGCTGGTGAGAGAATAAGAGAAAAGAGGGCACAACCCAAATCTTTCAATACTACCAAGTGTTCAAGAACACAACCTTCCTTGTCCATTAGATTAAGGGTTTAGCAGTTCTTCCCAATGGTGGGACTTCATCTGACTTGTTATCACAGCTGCAGTAAGCTGCACACTAAATTGAAAATTAGTGAAAATCGTCTGCACCAAGAATTTTTTTTCTAATGGAAATACAATCTGTAATCACAGGTCATTAAAACTGTAACATCTTGACTGATTGTTTTAAAATAACATCTTACTGCTTTTAACACGTTTTTTCTCCCATAAGATCAATTAACAGTTTTAGAGGAGAAAAAAAAATAATTTTCTTTATTTGCTAGTGTACACTAAATTTAGACAGTGCCTAATAAATACAATATAACAATATAAGGCCATATAATGGTACAGAAAGTATAAGACACTGTTTGCACTAGCAAGATTATTGGCTAAATGTGCACCATCCCATTTACTAGCCCATAGTAATATTTGCCATAATTGCTGCTTGATTTCCTTGATTGCCACAAAAAATATTGTTTTATGTAATAAACCTTTAAAAAAGGTTTATTCTCCTTTTTGGAGCTATTAAGAGTTTGGAACTTTAATCCATTCTTTATCCAGAAATACAACTGCATTTGAGAACACATGCCCTAACCTTGATTTAAAATTCATTTTAGTTTATTTTAAATCTAAAAATAGATATCAAGGGCCCTGCTGTGTCTCATATTTCATATTTCATGTGTCAGTGGATTCTTTAATCACAAGTGCAAATGCTCCGTGAGCACAGCTTGTCTTTCCTGACTCCAGGTCTGTATAATCCAGGCAGTCAGGTAAGAATGTATTTGTGCCTCCTATCAAGTTTTTCTGGAGCACAGACAGCGTGAGCATAAGCAAGGCAGCTCCCTGGTGCATTGGCCGTGTGCATATAAGACGTTTCCATGGTACACTGACTAAATGAAGTTGAGGAAAGATCGCTCACTCACGCACTCGATCAGTGTACGAGGCAGTGCCGGGAAATGATGGCCCTCGATAGCGGTAAGACATCTTAACACGCCTGGGAGGTAAACAAGGAGGTGTGTGCTATTCCAAATAATAACATCTACTTCCATCAACCCCCTGCAGTTCATGTATGTACATATCATTCTCAGATATAACAGGTAAGGTTAATAAAAAGCATGTACACATCACATGTCAGGGGTCAACGGTTGGATGGCCTGTGTCCCGGGTCCCAGTGCTGTAAAGCCATGAATTCTGCTGATGTAAATATGTCATTATATAGCTATCAAACAGAGGAATTCTGTCAACGTTTAAAAAATCTAAATCAGTGGCATTTAGCAAAAGTGGGCATATAAAATTATAGCTTACATTATAGTTGTAAAATTTCTTGGCATTATTGCAAATTAAAAATATATATTTTTTCATAAAGAAAATCAAAGGTTGAATAAACAAAAATGGTATCTGATGCATATATAATACAATGCTTACAATATAATGTGGTGGGCCCAAGTAAACATGCTGGCAGTCCAAATCTGTACAAATCTGAACCAGTGGCCAGACCAGACCAACAGAAAATATTCTTACGGAATCCTGCATGTCTTCTTATGCATGCATTCACATGCAACGTCCTTTCAGAGTAATTATTAAATGTTGACTTTATCTTCACATAAAGCGTACACAAATACACAAACATCAAGCCTCAATATTCCCAAAAAAATTCCAAGTCATCATTTGGCAGATCGTTCCTTGGGACAATCATAAAAATATAACAGAAGCTCATGAAACTGCACTCTTATTTCCTCCTGTATGACAGCTATAAGTACACATCTGCTGTGAGTGTCAGCTCAGATGACAGCAATGGCAAGTGTCTGTGTCATCACCAGCTTTATCTCTGGGGTCATTATTGAAAAAGGAGACTGAGTCGGTCCATATCAAGTGGCTGGAGCCGAGTGTGATATTTATCAATAGGTCTATTACTTTCTTCTGAGTGAAATACTGAAAGGCAGAATGATAATGATATAACCTTGCCTAAACAGTAGTCCATATGGAAATTATGATGGAAGTTAATGTGGCGCTAGCAATTCTAAAGTTATTGGTTTGATTCCCAAAAAACACATACATTTATAAAATGTTTGTAACCTTCAATGTAAGTTGCTTTGGATAAAAGTGTCTACAATGTGTACATCCAAATGATCCATAATGCAATTTTAATCTATATATAAATCTATATTTAGCAAAAAACACAAAGCAAGAATAACCCATTATTATAAAACTACAGTTAAACTGTTGGTATATGAATACAAACAATGCATAGAACATGCTTCCATGGGAAAACAATGACTGTAGAGGCTGCTAAAAATCTAACAGTAATGGCTGCAGGGTAAGGAATACTAGGGATAATGAATTATTGGTAAAACGCCTATTACCAGCACTAATGTACTGCATGTGGTGCAAGTGCACCATTTTAATAATTAATAATAATATCAGCCCTCTGCTTTTGCCCATTTTGTTCTCTTTCATGCCAACTTTAAGCAATCGATTACCTGTCCATTATCCTGAATTTGCAGAACCATTGATAGAGAAATCCAGGTCACAACAGCAGTATTCTCATATTATCAGCAATGAATGCAAATGCTTGACTACAGACATTATATTTGTTTCCATAAAGTTATATTGTGTCCATATTCTGTTATTTAAATGTTCTATTTTCCTAATTTTAATGCACGTTTTTACCATGAGCATTATTTAGTGTTCTTCAGGTGTACACTACATACTACAAAAAGCCTGCACAGCAGCTCCATCCTAAATCATATGCAACCACACATGTATAAAAGCAAGTAGGCAGTATGCATACAATATTTCACGGTCATGCACTGTTGCACGCTCAGAGCACTTTTACTGTGGGTGCATCAAGACATGTGATGTCTGTGCTTGTTGAATACCAGGGCCAGGTCTGCTGAAGCCTTTTTGCATGAAAAAAATCATATGCAATGTATAATTTATGCTTAACATGAGCATGTCCAAACCTCTATACAATCAATACTCTCTCTCTCTCTCTCTCTCTCTCTCTCTCTCTCTCGTTCAATCCCTCTCTCCTTCTCTCTGTTGCATTATATTTTTTCAGCAGAAACAGCTATTTTGTATTATTGCATCAGTAAATCAAACCCTTGTAGCTGCACTTCATCATCACAAGTTCACAACTCTTTTTAATGTTAAAACTGTATTTGCAGCAGAGCAAATAACTGCTAATATACACACACACACACACACTGTCTTATACTAATAGTACTACGAGATATATTTTAATCTCTTTCAAGACGTCTCACCTAAAGTGTAATGAGAGGCAGCCAGTCTAGTCAAATACAAACCCTCCCCTTTCCATGTCTCATGTCTCTGTGCCGACCTAAACAAAGATGCTTTATCTATCTTTCCTCTTTTATCTTCCTTTATATTTATTCATAAAAGGGATTACTAAGAATTCCACGTTTTTCCTAACAAGGCGATCAATGATGCAAATGTTTGCACATTTCTCGATGAAGCTACACGAGGCAGCAAATCAGGAAATTCAAAATGAATGGACACAAAATGAATACGGTGCTTCACATCCAACCAAAGCCATTGACAGTTCGCGTTTTATTAACAACAGACGAGAACATGGTGTAAAACTACACAAAGAACCCAGCGGTCAATCGTCATGCCAGTGGACTGGTGTAATCTTATATATACATCACTGAAATTTAGGTCAATAGGGAAGTAATAGGTTTTCCGTGCGCGCTCTCCCCCTCCCCATCCGTCTTGGATGGAGAATGATGCTCTAATGGATTCCATTTTCAGTTCCCAGCTTGCGATCCACAGCCCGATGAATAAGCACCAAATGCATTAAATACCCCAAACACAAACACAGAGGCATTCGCATGCAATGCATATATAACACACAGTGAACGTGTGCACTGAAATTATTGCAACAGCAGTTTAGAGGTTTATCGTGGCAAATATCGCGGCTTAAGGTGGAGAATGTGACAGCTGGAAATGCAACTGAAATGACATTGCGCTTACCAAATGATGTCCGGCGAACGCTCTTTTGGTTTCCCCTCCCCGATTAATTCAGACTGAGTGACACACGGAAACCATTCCTGGCGACTGGCATTGAAATCGGGCTTTTGAGGAGAGATGGTGGTGGAAAGAATAGCATCCGTTTGGTATCCAAGTAAAACCGAAGTAGACCGGAAAACTGCGGTGGGTAGCCACAGATACAGCAGCAGAAGCAGCAGCGCCTGCTTTTCTTCCTCTCTCTCCTCCTCTTCCCTGCTGGACCATCCCCATCCAAGCACCTTGCTGCAGTGATGACGATGCGTCCCACAGCGACATCTTCCGGTCATTTTAGCATTTTTCATATACATTCCTTATTCATCGGCATAGACGGCCAGACCTAAAACTAAAAGTATGTTTCCCATTGCACTAAAATGTTTAACACTATATAAGCGGCGCAGTAAATGTGCGTATTAACAAGTTACAATATTCACACTGCGTGCAGCACATTTCTGGTCTGAGCCTGTTTTTGTCTTGAAGTGCTGTCAGTGTGAAATAGCTTAAACGATAGAGACAGCACGAGTTTAACAAGGATTAGAATTGCAAGGAATCTGGAGATAGCGGGAAACAATGCTTAAGAGTGTCAGGTAAAATGTATGTTTTGCTTATATACGTTACTTAATAAATTACTACAGTAACAGCGTACAAATATATTTTGTCAAATTGTGGTTCATCAATCCAAACGACTAAACAGAACACAATAGGGACAAAACAGTGCAAAATAATAAATACTGACCATTTCATAACGCAAATCGACAATGCAAAACATACATTTCTTTCCAAGATTTGATGCCACTAACTTTGGTGAATCCAGTGATTTTTCCATAGAAGCGAATATTGTAAACAGACAAGGTGCCTTTACTACCGGAAGCCGCGTAAAACCAGCCAATCAGATTACAAATGGCAAAGTGCTTTCTAAGTATTATATTAATCACTGTTGCCAACTTAGCGACTTTTTAGACATATTTAGCGACTGTTTGTTAATAAAGCGTGTATACAGAAATCTAGCGACCTTTTAGACAAGCGTATATTCTTTTAGTAGTTTCTTTTTAACCAGATTGGGGATATTCTGCCCCTTCTAACTTTCTGTCCGAGTTATCTTATTTTACATGTAAATTTAGCAAAAATCATAATACAATCGCAGCACAGCTAACACTAGACAGAATGCAAATATTGCAAGATGGCGTCATGAATATGCTAATGTGTGCATGTAGTCATTTGCGATATTTAGCGACTTTTTGAGCAGGCTTTAGCTGCTTTATATCTTTAATCTATAACTTTTGGTTAAAAATAAACAAAAAATCTTTTTAAGCATGTGCATAACAGATCAGGGTTCGAAACGATCTCCTTACCTGAACCTGAATCCCAAGGGTACGTTTATAATAATGATTTATAATTTAAGCTGTTAGGTCCGACTTTCCAGGAAATGTAAATTTGGCTTCATCTGACTTCAACATACGTAATATGAAGTACATACAGTAACCTGCAATTTTATGTTTTAAACAGAGGTGGCGGTAGAGAGGCAAAAGAAATAGAGTGCAGCTTTAAATTTGAAAGAAGCTTGTAACAGTGCATTCAGTAAACAGACTGTGAGTAGTTTAATGGGCTTAATGCGTCAACATCTGAGTTTGGTCATGTCCATACGTGAGTAGTTATTTTGTTTTTTTAGGAAAGTTTTTAGAAGACAATTGTGTGCAGACAAGTCTGACTGCAGTCACTGTGGAAAGATTGTGTATGTGAACCAACACGTTTGTGAAACTGTTATGACAATAAGATTTATGGTAGTTTTTCATCTTTTTGTCAATGAGGAGCACAGAGTATGTAAATCAGTGAACTGGGTATTTTACATGATTACATCTTTTTGCACAGAGAAAGGGTTTTGTTAGAAGTAATGGTATTAGGATTAATTAGATAAAGGATGTTTGATCAGTGCAGATCACTACTGTATGAAAAGGTATTTAGTCTAGACCCAAATGTCAGCATGTCGTGTGAGAGGCAGCATTGTGTGGAAACACTTTTAATCCCATTTCTGCAAGCCATCAGCCAAAGCAACACAAAGAGAGACAGCGTGTCTGGACGGGGAACTTCCGCTGTTGAGCAGTGGACACAAGAGCTCATTCACTTCAATAGCACCGAGGAGCAGATTACAGAATGAAAAGACACAGGCTTAGTTCTCTACTCGTAATTAGAACTCAGCCCATTATAACTCTTTATATAGGCTGTAATGAAAATGATATCAGCTGTGGTAGTTGGTTTTGCAGTTTGTGATGGATGCTGATGGTGTTTCACATGATGTTTTTATGGTATGACAGTATATAATTAACCATCATTTACTGGCTGTGGAGCTTCTGTGTTTAAGTGTTTAAGAAAGCAGTGATGGGGTGTAATTTTTCTTGTGACCAAGTAATGAAAAGTAGGCTTTCTAAAACTGTAGCACTTGGTAAAGCTGTCACGAAAGGAGGTATCATCTTTACCATACAGCACAAACAAAACCCAAACAGCATTACTTTGAAGTCTGAGGAAGAAGAAATATGTAACGTTCTAACAGACATCAGGTCTGAAACAGTTCTGAAAGAAACAAGGTAATAGTTCTTGCACAAGTTTAGAAAGGTGGATTGATGATATAACTGGATCTCTCATGCACCGGCCTCTAGAGGGTAGCAAAATACTAAAAGGCAATACTGATTCTAGATTCAGATTATTTCAATTTCTCTTCTACCCTTTGAATATGAATATCACAGAGCTCACCTAACACCTGTCACTGTCATGCACTGTATAGTTTATATGCATGGTGCATATTTCACCATGTTTATTGAAAAATTGGAATTACTGTCTGTTGAGTAAAACTGTGCTCTGCATTAGTAGTAATGAGTTTGTTAGGTTTGTGGTTAGCACTATCCCTATCCATACTTACAATGTTACAGGGAACTAACACCCATACCTTATCACTCTGTTGACCACTTACATGTTTTCTGTGGTTGTTCAACAGTTTTATTCCTTAAAAATCAAAGCACTTACATGCAAATTACAAATAAGAGCAAAACAGGCCTTGAAATGTTTAAATTTAATCCTTGAATTCTGGTTTCATACATTTTCTCACACAAGACAGAATTTTAAGCTTATATTTCACATTAAGCATTAAAAACAATAAAATACAGTGGATATTGTTTTACCAAAATAATAAAAAAGAAACTCAAAATAATTTACATAGGCATTATAAACAGCACATGTATCCCCTTGAATTTAAACGTTTATATATGTCTCTACCAGCAAAAGCAATCATATCAAAGCAGCTGAAAGCAGTGAAAGCAAGAAAGACTTCATTTTTATACTGCAGTTCAGAATCCATGTATTTAGTCACATAATATATTCTAAACACTTGGTAGGGCACAAAAAACAAAAATATGACCAACAGGAAAACAATGTTTTTCAGTTGTGCCCAGAACTCTTGATATTTACATCTGTCTTTCCCAAGTTTCTTACTCACGTAGAGCAGAAAATACATTTGAAAAAATACCAGTACGCTCCAGATCAGCAATACCAATATGCAAATAGCATAGTTTAAGTTTTTCACAGCCGGATCTTTAAGAGCCTCAGCAAAATTAAAGCACTGATTGTGACTTTTGCCAGAAAGTCCGTATTTAACCATAGTTGGGGGAAACATAGTGCCAAATATGACCAACCAGACAGCTGTGCTCGCGGATGCGGCATGAAGAGTACGGTGGAAACCTAGATTACGTTGTTGACCAGAGTTCTCCACATAACGCACAATAAGAAGGAAGACGTAAAAAATGAACGCGAGATACATATGAGCGTGAATCATAACACTGACAATTTTGCAGAAATGAATTCCCATGCTCCAGGTATCGGTAGCATAGTAGACGATACGAAAAGGCACAGTGAGGAGAAACAGAAAGTGCACGGTTATTAGATTGATCACTGATACGTTTGTAAAAGACAGGCTTTTTTGAGACTTCAGCATACAGGACATTAATACAACATTCAGAATCCCACCAACCATGATGAATATGTATAAGACCAGAAGAGTTGTTCTGTAGTCCTTTGGCAGATTATCTGTGTGGTTTGTGTTGCTGCTGTTTTCGAGTATTCCTGACACTGTAAGAAACATGAAAGGTCACTTACAACTGAATTTAGGACTTATATGCAGGACACTCAATGTCCAGTGCTAAACATCACAATTATTATTAACATGCTATAAGACACGTTAAGATTTCTTAGATTTGCGTCCCGGATATTACAGCACAGAATTTAAGATTGTAAGATTTAGGATTAATTGGAAATTTTGAATGAACTCACTTTTTTAAACTGTTTTCCTGAGAAATATTGTCTTAGCCTGAAAAATGCAAAGTTGATTAATCAAATTGCTTTATAAGCATATTTTGATATGGACATTTTGTTATGTTGTAAAACTGCTGAGAAAAAACAATGTGTTTTCAGGTATGCATGTGCTGTAAAACCCTGGTTGTTTCTTACCTGTCTAGGTAAAATGACTTCAGTTTTCAGCCGTCTTTTCTGGGTGTCCAAAGTGAAACTTTACAGTTCTTTCAATGAGGTAATATTAGCAAATACAGAAGTTTCAAAACACTTCCCCTTTAATGTTTCTAAACACCTTAAAAACAAGACAGAGAGAAAACAAACAAAAAAATAATAATAATTTTATCCAGTTCTGCGCAAATTCCTTTTTTTAGTAGGCATAAATCTGAAAATATCAGGTGCATGTAGCAAAATAGTTTCTGCCAGTTTAAATAAATCTTTCCACCAAGTCATGTTAACAGTTGAGGGTACAGTACTTACCCAATAGCCCTGAATATCAGTCAGATACTGAATCCCAGTTTTGCTTGAGCGACCTCATGCAGACACTGCGAAATAATGGTTTATCCATTCAGAGAACTGATCGTGAAGTCAGTGTGTCAGTATTTTCTGTCACTGCCTCTAACTATCATAGATGTTTGTAGGTGAAACATCAACCTCCAAAGTCTTCAGGAAGAATTTCTGCACTGTTCTCTACAGTGGAGATTAAAGATTTACAAATCTGAACAACAAGCACAAGGAAGTTGTGAGTTTTACTACATTGTCTCCTTTTCTTTCTCAAGCTTCCTGCTCTCTTACTTTCTTGCACTCACATGCTTCTTTGGTCTTTCTTTCAGCACTACCAGTGTGTGTGTGCGTGTGCGCGTTTGCATGTGTGTGTGTGTGTGTGTGTGTGTGTGTGTATATATATATCTACAAACAAACAGAGAAGTAGCCTATTATATATATATACTTATATATATATATACTTATATATATATACTTATATATATGTCTTATAATGTGACAATAAAAGGAACAAGGAAATATTTTCAATAATCAACCCATTGCACTGTGAAAAAAGTCCCCACATCATAAGACTTCCTCAAGCAGGAGTATAATATAATACCAATGATTTTTACAGCTTTGTTTTTTTAAAAGACCAGATGGTTTAGATCTTAAAATAATTTCTATACATGTGTCTTTGTTGTGTAGTATTTTGTTGTTGCATGTTGCATATTTTTTTTGTTTTGTAAGTCATATTTTCTCATTGCACAGCTTTTCTGTGGCCAGTGGTCATCCAGTGTACGACTTGATGATAAAACAGTCGTTATCACAGAAGCAAATGCTGGAATTTAGCAAAGTAACCATGAGAGACCTCGCAAAACATTTATCATGGTCTTGTGTGCTCCACTGTAATTACTGCTCTATGTATTTGACTCTTGAAGTAAGAAAGCACATAACTAACAACACGAGCTGTTATGTTTTATTACATTATCTTACTAATACAAGGAGTACAGTAATGGTATTTGGATTCTGCTCAAGGGATCAGCATAAACATGGCTTGCAAGGGAACTACACAAAAGTTTATTTTTTCACAGCAGAAGATCATTGATGAATAAGGAAATCAAAACATACTTATCAGAAAACTTATCTGACACCAAGTCTATCAGAGAATTTGCTGAGATTATTAACAATGGTCAGAGATTAAATTTTATATAAATTTTCATTTTATTAGCAAAGCAGACAATTTGCATACTTTTAGATTAAGAATTTTAATGTGATTTAATTTATTCTGTAAAATTAATATTTTAAGCAGTTATAATAATACACTCTGACCTGATTTGATTTAGTTTTTACTGCTTACAGTTACTATTGCGACACCTACAGCACACCAAAATACATATTCAAACTCTTGTTTCAAAAAAGAAAACGCTTTACATTCTGTTTAACACTGTTTTTTTGTCCTCTTTTCCTTTCTCACCACCTAAAGTAACTGTGGACCTTCAAGATACACGAGAGCTGCTGGAGATGATGAAATGGCTGAGAAACTTTGGGAACTAAGCTGCAGAATGCTGGGAATACTCTGGGATTGAATCCAATAAGCATGTTTTTTCTGCATGGACACTTTATACCCGTTTCTTTACCTAAAATGATTTGGTGGATATGATGTTCAGGTTCTGTGAGACTGAAACCTCACATAAGTAATAAGTAATATATAAAGTGTGATTTCCTGTTATCGTGCCATAGACTGAACTCAGAATATTGAACAACAGTCTATGTAAAATATTAATATAATAAAATGTTCCATAGAGAGTTACTGGTATAAATATATATTCAGTGAAAAACTCTACTAACACAACTTTTGAAAGAACAAGCAAAGTAATAAAGCAATACTCCAAGCAATATTATTTTACAGTAACTTGTTTATATTTCAAGGATTACACAAGATGCATCTGTTTAATGTATATTTTATATGATCTCCTACCAGCACATTACAAAGAATCACATTTAATGTGGTAATGATGACAGCTGCCTTCTTACACTCATTGTTACATCATTTCCTTCTCATAAATAAACAGTAAGACATTAACATTGCATTAAAAAAACTGCAGTTTTCAAAACCGGAATAAGACACATTTCAATTATGGTAATAATTTTTAGTGTAACAGACAATATGATGCTGAGTGGGTTTATTTCATTTGATCTAGAACAAACACAAATGTCCTAAGCACTAACAATGGCACAAATATGCTGGAAAGAAGGACATTTGTAATAGGTATAATTTACTTTTTATTTATGTAACTGAGGTCTTTCAATAACTTCAAAATGTGCTTCAAAGAGATGTGTACCTCTTCAAAAGGAATCATTGTCTATGCTGGTTTACATTTTTAAGTGTCTCTTCAAACTGTATTATATTTCAGTGTGGCAGTGTCTATATGTACTTTGATGTTGAGGGTGGATCACATATCATTCAGATAAGAGGCTTATATACATTGGAAACAAATGCAATGATAAAATTACAATGTTTTTCTACATGACAAATACCACTTGGGAAGTTCAATAAATTCAAGTGCGTTTAAAGGAATCAGATGTTTGTTGTTGAAACCTTAATAGACTGTTCTGAAGAAGGCACCAAAGTGAAGATAATACCTTTTAAGATATGTCTTACTAGACTTAACACTGATGTCTCCATCCTCTGCTGTCTGTGGCATAAGTTGGGAACCTGTAGATGGCATTTCAGAAGTATTTCAGCATTTCAGAAGTCTCAGAAGCATTTCAGAAGTCTGAGATACAGCACTACCATAATTTTCACATTCCTCCTCAATTAATCGAACAGATTTGTCCATGAGTGTGTTTATTTCCTTACATTCCTGGGTATGAGGCCCATTTGACTCTTTGTCTGAGTCAGTGACGACATCTACTGAGTTCATGCCAGATCCAAATTTGGAGATGCCCACTGCCCCCCGTTGGCTATTGACGGAGGTACGGCTTAGTGTTGTTATCCAGTGGACCATTACTTCTTGTTTTATAGTAAGATGAACCTTCATCTCCACAGTCATACTGCCATCCTCATTGACCCGGAATGATTTTTCAATGTCGTCTTCAGTAAGCATGATTGGTGATTTCTCTCCTCCACACCAGCCATGTGGTCACAGTTCTCCTCTGATCTCATTGTCTGGCTGCCTTCGCTTTCCATTGATTCTGTTTTTGCCAATTGTGCTTTGACAGACTTCTATTTAGTGACTTATTGATCTGCTTCACAAGGAACCGCTCTGAAGATAAAGAGAAATTTCTCAATCTTGAAACAGGTCCACCTGCTTTCATTTTTTCTTCTAATGGACAAATGAGCAGAAAATTAAATTTGTGGGGTGAAAATAAGTGAAAATGTAATTTAGAATACAGCTCGAACATTATAATTAAAATGTTTGACCATTTTGATCACTAAAGAGAAGTGTTTCATGCTAAAATATCTATTGAACTGGTATTAAACTTAAATGACAGGTATACAAATAATGGATTGGGGGCTTACCTAGAAGTCTTTGTTTGTGTTGGACCTAGGGACTGTATGATTTTAGTGGGACCTTGGAGATTCTAGTTACCCATTTTAAAATGTTTGTTACCAGCTTCCACAACAAAATTGTGTGGTTTGTTTCCCCTCCCAAGACATCCTAGAATCCATTAAATGGTGTAATGTACAAAACACGCCATTTTAAATTTCCTCTATATTTAAACTGTACTACAATAATCAGTCCTGAATTCTGAAATATTAAACTCATTATTAACACTTAATGCTTGAATCTTAGTTTTTTTTTTAAGGTCTATAGACCATTATTGTTTTTTCTGCAAATTTATTCTTAAATACCATACCATTATGTAAAAAGGAAAAACTGTAATATTAGCCACAACTTTCTTCATAACTTTCATAACTTTCAAAAGAGTTTCACAGTTGGGAGCTGTTCTTCTCTGAAGGACAATTACTCGCTTAATGCTCGGATCTTTGTTTTTATATACCATCAGCCTTTTCCAAACAACCACACTGTTTTCAAACATCTTAGCTGTTCTCACGGTCCCATCACTTCTCTCACTCCTGACGTCCTGCACTTACTAGTGTGGTTGTGTTCCAAGAAACCTGTGTTTTGAGGACCTCATCCAGATTAAAAGGCATAGATAAGAGCATAGATAAGAGGCCCCATCCTGCAGATCACCAAGGGTCTGGACAGCATGGGTTCCTTTGGGTGTTGTGGTGGTTCTTACCCCAAATGACAGAGGCACTTTCTTGAAGAGGGTGTTTAGGAGGGCATCAAAGGTTTCCGCTCTTACACAAGTACACCCTCCCTGAGGTAATAGGGTTTTTGTTGGGGGGCAGGGACACCGATATCTGCATGCCCCCAGTAGACACATCTGGCTGGGGTGCATCATTAAGGGGCTCTGTGCTCATAATAAATGAAGCTATAAAAACAAAGAAACCAAAGCTCTCATGACATTTTTTTGACATTTGTCCATAATAAAAACTCTCATTCAGCAATATTGTATTAATAATGTTCTTTTCTTACTAACAAGCAGTGTCTCATTATGTTTGATTGATCTTACACCCCTGAAATTGCTTCCATTTGCCCTTTGTTTCATCCATAGCTTTATAATGATGACAACAAAACATAACCTTTAAATTATGGGATATTTTCTTTTTATGTGTCCTTTATTGTGTAATTCTGTAACAGCCAATGCATTAGAATCAGTATCTATTTCATTACCAGCAACAACTATGTTGTAATTTTTTATTACAGTCATTAACAAAATTCAAATGGCCTCTTGCAGTCATTAATAAAATGGCTTTTCTTCCTGCCTGTCTATAGGTTTGTTCAAGAACATTTTTCTTAACATGGCCACATTCTAAATGAAGATTTAAAAAAGACACAAATTAACTATGTACATATAAAAACAAAAGTAAAACCACAATGTTAAAACAAGCTAGACAAAACAATTTTTTAAATCTAAAATCATGGAATCTTAGAAAACTAAAAACATATCTTGGAATCTGGAAACAACTCTCAGGTTTCATGAATTGTCATCTGAAAATATCATTGTTATATCATAATTCTGCTATATGGTGCAGCAAGTTGTTACGACACAGAAATGTTAGTAGCATTGCATAACACAGCTACCAGACATGTTCTGAAAACCATTATTCAACAGCACTACTATAAAAACACTAAGCATGTATTGTAAAACCCTTTTTCACTTTCCTGCATGTGAAAATGTCCAATGTTTCCTACAGGTTCATTTACTAACAGCTGATTTTTAGCACACCATTTCTATGACTTTACCAACATAAACAACAGAAGTTTTGTAATATGCATCACTAGTACTATGGGTGTTAGGCAACCCATAAAAATGTAAAGCCACTTACTAACCTTATCTTCACATTTTCAATTGAGTTTTGTTGGCGAGTTGGGTGTCCATCCTCTGAAGAGATTATGAACAATTCTCATGGCTATTTTAGGACAGCGGGCATCAGCCTCAGTTTGTGTAATCTTTTGTAACAGTTAAATGGCATTTTAAAGAAATATAGCATTCTACAGGCTTATGAAAATAATATTTTTGAAGGTGATTTTCTATGTTTTCCATGTGTCTGCACTAACATGAACTTTAATTGTACATTTAGCTTTTAAAGTTTTATTACAAAAATGATTAAGAATAAGAGTTTAAAGATAGCAAACATTAAAATGAATGATAACAGACACAAATGCAGTTATGAAATAACCTCTGTGTAAACCTATATAATACCGGCTTTATTGTCACTTCTGACTGTATATTTAGCTAAACATATTCCAGTTCACGTTTTTACAAAAATGTAGTCAGGCTTTCACTTGAGCACACTAAAACCAGAAGAATCTTTTTACTGTGTTAATTACCAGCAGATGGCTGAAGGAGTTTCTCATTTCAGAAGAGATATAAGCAGATTTAAGACCGCTGTTAATAGGGATTAGAATGAGGTGAAGTACAGAGCTTTTATTCTGTAACTGCCAATAAGGGAAAGCAAAGACTCAGCTGATAAAGCATGTGTCTCTCAGTAGGAGCATAACTGTGACTACAAAAACTCAGTGGGCATATTGTTATAGTGATTGGTTTACAGCAGGGGAGACGCAGTTCTCAGTGCATTACATCTGGGATGATGCTAATCTTATATCATATAAATTAATCAGCACTAGATATGGATATGAACTGAATATGAGAGAGGACCATAATCTTGAACAGGCTTGTTTGTTGAACCTACTTGTTTTTCAGCTTTTTAAAAATCAATTATTAATTTGTTTGATAATGAGGCATTGTCTGATGTTTGCGCACCGGTACTCTGCAGTTTCTGTAATCTCGGGGCTCCCCTGTTATGTCGCAGATATTTATATAGGATTTCCTTATCAGCATGGGGTGGAGATTAGCCTTGCTTTGTTTTCTAGGGATGCCTCAAACAGCTTTAGTGAAACAGTTTCACTCACTGCTTAGGCCATGTTTGCATGTGCATCTCTTGCAGTCTAGGTTGAGTCAAAAGAGAGTTCTAGGGCAGCATATGTCCTCCATTATCAAATGGTCCTGTAATATTTATTGATATATTCCTTGGGGTTATGTGCAGCATATTGACATGGAAAGTCATGAATCACATTGTCTGGATCTCTGGGGATTAGAAGCTCACACATATTCAGGACATAGTTCTGAATTTATAAGGCAGACATAGGGGTTTAACTGGAGGTTACAAATG
>JAZGTK010003897.1:0-11331 GCA_036877625.1 Ambastaia sidthimunki
TGTGAATTATAGTGAATTTTTTTATGTAAAAATCTGTAACTGTATTGGTGCAAAAGGTGGTATTGGCAAAACATTGCCTGTAGTAAGTCAATCTGGCCACTAGGAAGCTACTACAGCCTTTGGAAAATGAAACAAACATTTCTGTGAATTATTGTGAATTGTTTTTGTGTAAAAATCTGTATCTGTATTGGTGCAAAAGGAGGTACTTGCAAAATATTGCCTGTAGTAAGTCAATCTGGCCACTAGGAATCTACTACAGCCTTTAGAAAATGAAACAAACATTTCTGTGAATTATTGTGAATTTTTTTGTACAAATTTATTAAAATTTATTTATAAAAAATGTACAAATTTACATGATAAAAACTAACTATAGTCGTATTGTATTAGTTGTATGTAATATGTTTTATACGTACTATTGTGCTAGATTTGTAAGTGTATCATTGAAATAGCAGAGGCGCGAGGAGTCGCGCATGTCAGGCTGTACTAAAGGAAGCCAGAGTTCCGCAGAAGAGCACGTCATGAACTGAGTGGTCCACACTGATGAGCTGCAGGGGCTGGTTGAAATCGTGGTGGTACCCTGAGCTGCCACTCATTTTTCTGAGGCAGCAGCCGCTGTTTGTGGGTGCTACACTGAACAGTTACATAACTCAACGTAATGTTGTACTGATAAACAATATATTTATTTTTAAAAATCCCATATATAGAATTACATATGGGCTATACATAAAATGCTTTTTAATGCTTTAAAACGGCCTTTGTTGGTGCTGCGAATTAGGACAATCAGAAAAAATGTGTGATGGCACCTTATGATTCATTATCACAATAACGAGGAAATAAAGTACGTATGCTGCGTTTAGACTGATTTTATATTCAGCGTATTATTATTGTTATAACTTGTCTTTGAAATGAGACAGTGGTTGTCGTGGAGCAACCAGTGGTCTTATCAAATTGATTAATAAAGTTCAAAAAACAGAGTTCCAGTTATCAAAATAAGACTTTATTGATTCAAACAACAAAGCCGAGAAAACAGCAGCTGGGTTCTGATCTCTATCTGTTTGGGGTCTCATATTTATACATTACTCTTATCAATCTTTTTTAACCAGAATTAATAAACTAGTTTTTATTAATTTCACTCATCTGGTTTTCCACCAGTATTTAAGTCCCCTTCTGACTTGTATTTTTTCTAATTGTGGAACTTGGCCAGATCAACCATAGTTTTTTTAACCATAGTTCATATTTCACCACCTCCTATTGGTTAGCATAATCTCATGGGGCGTACACCAAACTTGTTTGTGCCCTACCTTATCATGTCATGGCACTTTGGAAGCTACCCAGCTTACTGTTGCATCCCTCACATTATCTAATGGAAAAGTACCAAAGACCCACAGTTTGTATGTGACCATTCTGTATTTTAAACAATCCTCACATTGGTCAATCTCCATATCAGACTATTGATTTCATTCATTATTATACTTTTTAAGTAAATTTCACAATACGGTCGCACACAACGCCCAGTTACAGACCAGTTACATAAATTGAGGTTAATGTTGTACTGTAAAAACTATACATATATTTGGATATTCATTACTGCATTAATTTATTGACGTTTACTTTTCCAGCCTTGCCATTGTTGTTTATGTTTTGTCACATTAAAGAAGAATAGATGTATATAGAAGAGGTTATAAAAGTGGTTAAAGTATACATAATATTTAAAGAATTAATTTACCACTAAGTCAAGGACAGCTGACACAAACAGAGGCAAACAGGAAAACAGTGGCAGCTAAGGATGCCACTGGAAGTGCCACCTATAGTTGCTGCGATTTGAGCTTAGTACGGTTTTCAAGCAGAACTAAAATTAGTTGCATTAAAATGCATTCTTGGGGTTTCTCCCCATTCTTTAACATGGTCCAACTTTAAGTTTATTTTAAGCACAATTAGATTACATTTGTTCTCTAAATATGTTTGACATAGTTGAGCTACTGTGTACCTGTAGCTTTTAGACCATTGCGTTAGCAGCGCAAAGGTTGTGGGTTCGATCCCAGGGAACACAAGTACTGATAAAAATGTATACCTTGAATTCACGGTAAGTCGCTTTGGATGAAAGTGTCTGCCAAATGAATAAATGAAATAAACATATACATTTGTCTCAGTATGTAGTTAATTGAACTTGTAAAGTTGTTTGTTCTGCTGTTTTAAGCTTATCAAAATATGATATGCTTCAAACCAAAATCAATTCATGAAGCGATAGTATTGATGCTGGGCAATCAAAACCATGCTATAAAACTAAACAGTTAAAAAGAGTAAAAACTGTTACTATATTCTGCATGTTAATACATTCTCAGTATCAGTTTTTAATAAAATGCTTTGCAGTAATGTATTTGCAAAGCTGCGAGAAAGGCTGAGAAGCGTGCACCAGTTGCATTTTTCACATTTAGGGCAAACAGATGTCATTATTATGTCATTTAAAACACCACATTATAAAACACTACAATATATCATTTATTATTAGTTGTAATGTTATAAACATTATTTCTGCCAACAGTATGCCTGTTGTACCTAGAAACTACCTCCACTTGATACATTCTGCCACTGCACTAAACAACAACAATTACCCCTTTACCAGCCGGTCAGATGTGACTGAGCAAATGGCTTGAGATTGGTCTTCTGCACATACAACCACAGAAAGCTGCTTGTCATGTGGCTAATACCAAAAACGAATTAAAGAGACTCACTGTGAAGTACTTAAGACATTACAGCTGTTCAACCTTTTTGCTTTCAGCTGCTTCCAAATGACAACTATTATGTCAGAAACAGGTTAACAACTATTAGTAAATGTTAATAAACAGGATTAAAGCACACTAAGTCTAATCCTGTTAAGTTCATACTTAAAGGGTATTACATTTTACATTAACCCCATCTTACCATTACATCAGTAATGTGTACTTAAATATACTTCAAATAACTACAGTAGGGACCAAAAGTGATGTCCGACTTAGAGAAAACGCAATTGATGTCCTCATTGTGGGTTGACTGGTCTTAGCTGGTGTAGGATGGAAGAAGCAGTCAGACCAGCTAAAGAAGTGGTCAAACCCCCTTCTAAAACATTTTGCTAAATGAGCTAAGCCGGGGTGGGAGAAAAGCTAAAACCAGCCAAGCAGCTTAGACTTGTTTTAGCTTTTTTAACAGGGTTGCCAAATAATTTTGTCAATTAAAAACCTAAACTGGTTTATTTTTTTAAACTAAGTTTAGGTTAGTTTTAGGTTTTTAATAACATATTCCTTTGTTGATTTTGTGTTTATTCTAGTATTCGAAACTGTCTGGCCGTGAAAAATAAATATTCCAGATATCTTGTTTTGCGGATATTAGTGTTTTTTGTGTTTATTCTAGTTTTTAATGCCATATTCCATATAGTTTGATGGTTTAATCTAAACTGTACGGTCATTGAAGGCAAATATTGTGCAAAATCCCCTTTTGTCCTTTACTGTGTGTGTTTAGTTAAGGTTTAGTTTTTTTTTTATACCATATTCCTTACCGTTTAACCGAAACTGTATGATCATTTAAAGCAAATATTGTGCAAATATTCGCTTTTTGGCCATATGTGTCTTGGTAGTAACTATGGTTACAACGTCAAGTCGGAATCAAGTGTTGGGGTCGTCGCTCGATTAGTTGTGTCTGACAGCAGTGTCGTAACAGCACACATTCCTCTTGCAGCTGACAGACCCAGACAGCAAGTGAGAGAGAGTGAGTGTGGAGGGACATGATAGCGACTGTCAACGCTGCTTTTCCCCGCACACATCATGGGCTCCAGCGCCCAGATCTCTGTGAGCAGAGCTCCAGCCCCACCGCAACGTCCAGGACTCGCTACTGTTTCGCGTATTGCCTGTGTTTTTGTAAAATTTGAGGTGTAAAATGTGGGATATTGAGCTATGGACTCAGGACAAGATGGCAGCAGTGTGAGAGACACACATCTACATGCTGTGAGTTCACTTAAGGTGTTTAAAATGATCGGAGAAGACCTGGATTATATCTACTGTTACTGCGTGTGAAAGGTGAGAGTGGCCTTTTATTCACTGCGAGTGAGTGGTGGGGTTGTACGGCTGTTTATGAGCGGAAAACGGATGATCCCTTCGGCTGTCTCAAATCCCAGTAAGCTGCCTATCTAGTGAGCAGCCTGTCTAGACAGCGTTATGGGGCATCACAGGGGCCTGTAATGAACACGAGTGATTCAATGCAAATGTTTGAAGGCGTACTAAAAACGATTCCCTTAAATGCTCCCTATTGTAGGCAGCTCACAGCTGTAAGAAACAGGCACTGTATATCCAGTATAATATTAATTTAATTTAGACTCATTTTAAAGTTCTTACTCTTTTGCTTTAATCATTAATGTCAAATTGGAATGATGATTTGGCCTTTTAACCCATTTCGTAAGCATACATTTGAATGTGGAAGATTTAGTTCAGATGTTCAAAAGTGCCCATGATTCCCTTTAGGTCGACAGATCACAGGGTTTTAAGAAGTTCATTTATACTTCAAAGTTTTTCATAAATGGTTTTAATAATTATTTTTATGTATGATTGATAATTCATCTTTACAAGTGTTTAAATATGGTTTAAGGTAGATGAAGGTAAAACTAAAAATGTAGGAACAGTTCTTTAAACAAAAAAGATTTTAAAAGATTATCCAGCTTTAATGCTTGATCAAGTGAATAATACATTTAAGTAGTACTTAAAACAGTATGTAAATCTTATGCAAAATATTGTTTAAAAAGTTTTTGTTTTATGTAGATCAGCACAGACAAAAAACAAATTCCTAATAGTTCTTTAACAAGCTATGTATGCCTAAATTGTTGTCGTACTAATTGATTCACAATCCAAAATGTGTCCACATTCTAAATAAATCTCAAAGAAAGTCAAACAAGTATTGAGATAACATGCATTTGCAGTGGGATAGGTTAAGTGTGAAATATAAATAGACTCCTTTACTATGCATGAGAAAAACTCATGTGGGGTGTTAACACCACCCATAGTGCATTGCCTGCTACCTTTACAATCTGCTGAAATTTAAAAAAGAAACACAAATGCCACCATGTTTATCATTTTTAGTATCATTTTGTAGACAACAGGATTTTAATCACGACCCTGATTTTTGAAGGCAACCCCAGAGGCAAACTGAGTGGTTGCATGTTCCTTATTGTGTGGTGGGTTTAAGTCAGGCAGGATTTTTTTTTTTTAACAGAAGGGCTTTACTTTTTCTAATGAATGAGCTCATTTAGTGATGGGAGAAGTTCAATAAAGTGGTCACACGATAGCCTGGCTGCCATTTGAGTCCTGCTAAGTGTACAGGCATGTCCACACCATGGCCTGCATTACTCACTGTGGTGAGGCCTGAGACCAAAATAGACCTGACTACAGTGCGTGTTAGGACTCGATACAATTAAAATTTTAGAAGGGCCCTTAGAAATGATCTTCTTTGTTTGTGCCTCCCAGGGCATTTGGCACAGCATCGTTTCAGTGATGAATTCTGGGAAAACATGCATACCAAAACTTGATTATTCCAAGAACTCTCTTGCCTCATGGCTTTGCGTTCCTGTGCATGCTTTTGGTTCTGAACATTGCATGCTTTTGGTACTGCATTGTGGCTGTGACTTATTTACATGAACAAGTTAAAATTTGTCAAAATTTGCTTATCAGCATTGTTATGCTGCCAATATAGCAAATGCCAACACAACTTGTTTATCACATGCAGATACCAACTTTACTGCACTTGTACTCAGTTTGAGAACTGTGCCATTCATCATTTAAATATAAAAACTTTTAAAAGTGTGAAATTTTAGCACTGTCACTAGCTTGTTTATCACATTTTTTATTAAATAAATTTGTTTGTTTTGCAGATTATTCTGCACGTTTGTACTAATCGCCATTTTGTATCCTTGTTTACATAAAGCGAACATACTCACTTACTGCACTGCAGCTGCAGTCTCATGAAAATGATCCACAGTCCTTTCACATAGAGATTGATGTGTTTGTGAGACCTTACACTGGTGGCCTGGCCTCAACAAGCATGTGATTTCTCGCTAACCTTAACTGTAACCCTAACCCTAATTCTCTTATAGTGAATTCCTCACACTTTAAAAGTTAAAAACGTGCCACATGAAATTGAAGCTATTATATAATATAAAACACTGTTTATGAATTGTTCAGTAGCAGGGCTGGATTTAAGACCATTCCTGTAGGGCCAGTGACCTGGTGTCTTACATTTACATTTATCCATTTGGCAGATGCTTTTATCCAAAGCAACTTGACAGTGAACTCAAGGTATACATTACCTTCAAACAACAAACTTTTATTTGACAACTAAAAATAGTAGATGGGCTGGTAGGTGTGCTGAAGGGACATTGTGGTCATTTGCACTGTATGCACTTAGATGGTTTTAGATGGTCATGGACCTTCATGCAGCCTGAGATTGTCTTAAAATATGATCACCATGGCTTTCAGTGCAAATTACCACAGCACACCTACCAGCCAATCTACCATTTTTAGTTGTCAAATAAAAGTTTGTTGTTTGAAGTAGTGTAAGGGGCTACCACTAGGGGTGATGTGCTTAGAGGCCTCATAAGATTGTGACCCATCCCTGTATATCAGTATTGTTAACAGGTCTGGTTATTAAACTATATTAATATAAATGAAAAATTACATACTTTTTAAATGTATAATGTATATGGTAAACAAATTGCATATTTGTTAGTAATATAACATAGTAACAAAAATCTATGCATCCTGAAACATCCTGAATGTGTTAAATGAAGATATTTTATTGTTGTTTTAATTTGGCTGTTATGTTTCCCAAAGATTGTTATAATGTATTAGACAGAAATGTTTAAAAACTGTATTTACCTCAGAAGTAAAATTGAATATTATTTAGTTTAAACCCCTCAGTTCTTTTGGACAGCACAATTAGATGAATTTAAAAAAATGTTTTAAAACACTAATGAAACAAATTGTTTATTCAAATTTGAAGATGTATATTGGAAATATATGTTGAAAAGTATGTGGTTAGTTTTTTGTTATTGTCCATCCCTGCTACAAACCATAACCTCCTGACCTTTTTGTTTTTCTAAAGAATTTGTTTACTTTCATTGTAGGATGTCATCAAACATCTGTTTGTATTTTTCCTTAAAAACAAGGAACTCTGTTGAATATGGCTTCCTGTTCCCTTTCCCTTGTGTTTTTCTAACTATAGGAGGAACAAGTTTTGGTTTCACCCCAAACATGGCGAAAGTCACTCCGAAACTAAGATGTGTGTCCTTAAAGCATTCAGCTCAATGGCTGTCTTACTATAATCAGACAGTGACCTAAGGCACCTTCTTAGTGGTTGACAGACTGCGGTACTTAACTTTAAAAATGTAGAACGTTGTAAAGATGCCAAATCTAAGAATTTTGACTGACAAAACTAGACTAAAGTTGCTTTAAAAAGGATTTCACTGCAAAAGCATGTCAAAGCCTTAACTTTGTTAGTATACCATGCAAGTCAACATGAAACCAGAATTCACCCTGTTTGATCTATCAATACAAAAATAAAAAAACTATAGTCCAAATGCAATAACTTTTTATTACATTGTATTACATATAATAAAGTAATAAACTGTCACCAAGTAATTTTTTACCTCCCCCTCCAACCATGTATGATATAAAGTTAAAATGCAAGTAAAATGCAAGTATTCCTGCTGTTTCATACTAAATTGAAAGTGTGTGTGTTGCAATTAGGGTATATATTCAGGGTGTTTAAAACAGCTAGGCAACAACATTTGTGGCTTATCATTTGTAGGCTGTTCCATTTATTGGTCCAATTAAAATCCAATGAAATCATTGCAACTGAAATGTATTTGTATGTATCTGACTTGCTTATATGTACTTTTTGTAGCAAAAATGTTTACTAGTGGTAGTTGTTTAATTCCCCAGATTAAATAATGCTATAATACTTGGTATACAGTAAACCCTTTATACAAACTGTATATAGTTGTTGTACTGTTACAACTGTACAGTAAAAAATACAAATTAACCCAAAAACACAAATTACACATGTGGACAAAATTGATGGTTCCCTTCCATTAAAGAAAGCAAAACCCACAGTGGTCACTGAAATAACTTGAAACTGACAAATTTATGATTCGTAATGATTATGAAAGTAATGATTAATAAAAAATTACTGAAAATTAACTCATGAGAATCAGACATTGCTTTTCAATTGTGGTTCACCAGAAGTATTAAAAAAATAAGCTAATGAAACTGGCCTGGACAAAAATGATGGTACCCCTAGAAAAGACAAAATTGATTATAGGCACGTTTTAACTTAAAGTGTGTCCTCTAACTATCATTACAGGTGTTTTCAAACTTGTAATCAGTCAGTCTGCCTATTTAAAGGGTGAAAAATAGAGTGACTATTTTTGGTTTGGACTAGTGTGGTTTGGTATCATGGTGTGCACCACACTAAACATGGACCAAAGTAAGCCAAGGAGAGAGTTGTCTCAGGAGATTAAAAAGAAAATTATAGACAAGCTTCTAAATGGTAAAGGCTATAAGACCATCTGCAAGCAGATTGATGTTCCTGTGACTACAGCTGCACATGTTATTCAGAAGTTTAAGGTCCACAGGACTGTTGCCAACCTCCCTGGACGTGGTTGCAAGAGGAAAATTGATGACAAATCAAAGAGACGGATAATACGAATAGTAACTAAAGAGCCCAGAATAACTTAAAAGAGATTAGAGGTGAACTTCAGGGTCAAGGTGCATCAGTGTCAGATCACACTATCCGGTGCTGTTTGAGGCAAAGTGGACTTCATGGAAGACGACCGAGGAGGACTCCGCTGTTGAAAGCGAATCATAAAAAAGTGAGACTGGAATTTGCCAAAATGCATATTGACAAGCCACAAAGCTTCTGGGAGAATGTCCTTTGGACTGATGAGACAAATGTTCACAGGCGAAAAAATGAAGCATACAAAAAAAGAACATTGTACCTACTGTGAAACATGGAGGTGGCCGGTTATGTTCTGGGGCTGCTTTGCTGCATCTGGCCCAGGGTGTCTTGAATCTGTGCAGGGTACAATGAAATCTCAAGACTATCAAGGCATTCTGGAGAGAAATGTGCTGCCCAGTTTCGATTTTAGGGTGGGGGATTTTTAATGCGTGATTTTGCACATATCTGGTGCCATTCTGCCTTATCTGGGAACCTCATTATGAAATGCGAGCGCTTCACGCTGATTGGCTGCCTTCACTGCCACTCAAAAGAATGATTATGTGACGTCGTCGCCCGCCTTCTGAACACATACGGACCAACTTTTTACAGCTATGGCTCATGCACAGATTTAGCCTTATATGTTTGAGCCAGAATCGGAAGAGGACACTGAATTAGAGGAAGAACCAGTTCAGCAAAGGCTGGATTTAAATGTTTCAAAATGGTAAGTTATTTGGAATGTTTGTTTAAATGCTTTCACCATTACGTACCCACAAAGTTCCCCCGTCATAATCAATTTATAGCGCACTACACCCATTTGGACATTAATCCTTTGCATCATTATGAATCAAGACTAAATACTAACTGTAGTCTAATGTAAATACTGTTTACAAACGGAGGCTTCAGGTTTGTTAATCTTGGGCTAACGGTGTGCATCTGCTACTGCTGGCTCCGTTCTAAACGAAAACATTACTATTTCAAATAGATTTAAGCCACGGTGTAAAGTCAAGGATTAATATTAGCATGACAGCATAATTGGGCCAAAGGTTTATGCTTATTGAATGCTCTGCATTCACCTGGGCCATACTGGTCACTGCCATAATGAATAACACTCAAAGAGAACATATACTCAAAATGCTATGAATGTGTACAGAGCAGACCATGGCCGTTTGTCACTCAGAGGAAGGAAAAGATAGGCCCGAGATGACCCAGTGACTAGCAGTGTGTAATTAGACTAATCCACATTTGGTTGCTAAAAAAACCAGAAAAGAGAGTAAGGAAGTACATCATTGCAATAACAAATTTTATTAGTTAAGAAAATCAGGCAGACATCATCTTGAACCCAGAACAAATGTATTAAAATGTACTAAATGCCATTGTCCTCTCTCCCCATGTCTTGCAGGCAATGCAGATTTTCATCTTCATCTTAACATCTTCAGTGTCCTCTTCAAATTCAAGATGAAGTCTTTTTGCTGGCCGTGACTTGACTGGTGTTGAACTAAATGGCAGTTAAGCTGCAGTAGCCATAGGGCCAACAGCCTGTATGCCTGTCAACAATAAAATAAAGTCAGGTTTAGAATGTATATTGAATAAAAATGAATACATGTAAAATGGAGTGTTAATTCATTCTAAACAGAATACAATTATGTAATTGAATGACAAACAGGATAACAGTGAAGATAATCATAAAAGATTAAACACATAAATGATATAGAACAACTTCTTTAAAGTATACTTGATTACAATCACAAGGCTATTTTCATGCAGGAAAGAGGGGCATTGAATTACCTCTGTATCGGTACTGTAGTCCAAAAGTGTTGTTCCCCTAGACTGGGTTTCCTGAAGGTCCTTCTGATAGCAAGCCTCTCTTGTATCCCGGGGACTCTGTGCTAAGGTGTTCTATGGATGTTCTATGGATGTTCATCAACATCTATGGATGTTGCTAACGTTTGTTTACAGTGCCAACGCTAGCCGTACACACATCCAAACAAATATGTTCTAATTTTAACAATTAAAAAAGCAATCTAATCTAACAACGTAATACTTACACCTTGCAATGATTGTTGAGCTTGATGTGATTTGATGTGGTTTGTTAAACTGTCCGACGTGAAATAAGCAGAGCAAAGTAATAATCTGTTGTGGGAATCCGATTAAAAATAAACAGTAGCCATACATCACAGGCATTTCTTTCGGTGGGAAGTGATGAAAAGTTTGCACACCGCTTGTACATCCGGGGAGAGCCGCTCCTAGGAATGCGACTCGCCATTTTGCCTTGAACTTCACGACGTTGCTGCTGCAATAACCGTAGCAGAGGCTGCAGGGTGGATGTATGCAAATTATTTTTGTGAGGAGGGGGGAAGTGAGACACTTATGACATCATAAGGTTCCCATTTCCAGATCGAGCCATTTTCTGGCACACATTTTTAAAACACAAATGTATATACTGTAACGAATGTAGATGATTAATATTGAGGTTTGTTTATAAATAAAGAATTCTTCACCAAAGATATAATTATTCATAAACAAGTTCACTCAAAATTATTGTGATAGTACTATTCTCCACCATTCCCTGTGTAAGGGAAACAAATGTTATTCCAAACA
>JAZGTK010003897.1:11407-22280 GCA_036877625.1 Ambastaia sidthimunki
GGTTTAGGGACTCCAGATTATGAGTATGAACCACCACAACATCATGTGTGATACAAACAAGACTTTATTAACTACACTAAACACATACTACTCTAACATACAACACAAATACAGTTTCTAAAAAGGTTAAGACAGAGTATAGATTAAAGTAGAAGGTTATTGGAAAGCCAGCAGATCAACAGCCTGAATGAACCATCAGTTTCTTAATTTCAGCACAACTCAGTAAAAGGGCTAATGGTAGTTAAAGCTCCAATTACTAAAACCAAGTGTGATACTTGCATGTCTTGCTCATTAAAAGAAAGTGTCCTGATGCAGTAAGTTGAGGCTCCAGTTGATCTTCGCTGGATGTTGTATTGATAAGAGAGAAAGAACCAGTGGACACTGGTCTTTAAACTGTAAGGATGTTACGCCCTGAAGAGCTGTATGATCCAATCAGAGGTTATTCTCTCTGAGAGAAAGTTAACCTCTTTTGTCTTCCAACATGCTATTTTGCATATGGAATTTCATCAGATATCAAGGGTGAAACCTCTTAGAAGAATACAACCAAAGTTATCAAAATGTTATGGGCACTAATGTTCAGGATATAAAAAATGCAACTCATAGATACTAAACACAGATACATGTGATCTTGATTGGTAGAGTAAGTAGAGTAACAGATTAACCAAACCTTTAAACATTATATGTGCACAGATTAATATAAACATAAAACATCAAATACATGTAACCCCTTGGGAGTGGATTTGGATTTAAGTTTATACATTTCTGTTATGTATTCTTTGTGTGTGCTCAAAGAAAATGCAGTGAGAGTGAATCTCCACATTCCTTTGGGTTGTAAAACAGTCTTATCTGTGTGTTGCTATGGTCACCGGAGGTCTGGTTCTGCATCTGGGTGTTACTTGCAGTTTAGGGGTAGTTGTACAGACACTCCAAGAGCATTGTTGGTTTGTTAAGTGAGACATATATGGTTAGATTAATAAAATATAACCAGTTGTTGTGTGTCTGATCTGTCTCAGACGCTACACACAATGGAGTGGTTTAAAATGTCTAGAACTTTTTCTATGTTTTTGATGGCGGATATACTGCCGTTTTTCGACAAGACAAGAAAAAAACAGATTTTGACTGTAGGTCTCCTTTAAGTCAAGGGTGCCATCAATTTTGTCCAAGGCGGTTACATTAGGTTTTTTTTTAATGGTTCTGTTGAACCACAATTCAAAAGCAATGTCTGATTCTCATCAGTTAATTTTTAGTAATTTTTTTATCAATCATTACTTTTGTCAGTTTCAAGTTATTTTAGTGACCACTATGTTTTTCTTTTTTTAATGGAAGCGTACCATCAATTGTGTCCACATGTGTATGTGATAAAATTGTGATTTCAAGGGCTGTGTTGCATTTTTTTACAGCTAGAATAGTTAATAGTCATTTCTGGTATGAAAAGGTAAACAAATATAGTTAACAAGTTGTTTGTTTTCTGATAATCTTATAAAGTTTTAGTAGCATTCCTGTGTAGAAATGTTAGGGTCCTTTTCGATATTTAAAATCAGATGGTTAATGTGCAACACTCTCCTTTTTAATGGTTAAATTAGAGAACTAAAAACATTCAGTGATCAAAGGGAACTTGTTTTGCACTGAGAACAAAAAATTGTCCATATGGTGTATAAGTAGCAATTTTTGTTTTGGCCAGTATTTTTCAGTTCTTTATTCTGTCTTTGTTTGAAATGGTTTCTCAAAATTACAGTCATGTGTTGACCTGTTGCAAAAAGCACATCTTGTTTTGTTGTGGTTCATTTTTGTTCCGGTACACATATCAAACGTTAGGTACGGCCTCAGAGCACAGCTCAGTGTAAATGGCTTTTATTCAGTTGATTTTATTTTTACTCAGAACTTGTGACCCCAAGATAGCAGTTCATTCACTTAGTTCATTCACCTAGAAAATGTATAAATCTAGCTGTGCAAGCAAATCTTGAATCTTCTGGATGTAAAGCTTTGCAACTGAAGACCCACTAAAGGGCTTTGAAATGTGTAGCTGTGTTTGACACATTGATGTAATTTCCATTGAAACAGGAAATTGAGGTGAAACATAGTTAGTGACTCATCTAACTAAACGCCATTGGCTACTCTAGACATGAGAGAGCATTTCATTGGTCAGTAAAAATTAATCGAGAAGCCGAAATGCAGAACAATGTAACAGAAATAGTTGTGCTGAATTGGCGAAAGTAAGAGACTATAAGTTTTGAATGCTTGGATCTTCTAAATGCAAATTTTGTCAATGTTTTGGTGCACATATTCATACTAAAAGCAAAAACACTTCAATTCTGATTTCATGAAAATCTCTGAATATCACTGATTGAATGTCTTATTGAAAATGGAGAGGTCATGCATACTCTGATGATACCCTGCTTTTTGTGTCTCTAACCCTATGTTATAATGCTCACTTTGACACAGCCGTTGCCTGGAGACCCGAGAGTGGATTCACGGAAACGGATATGAAAGGTCACCTGAGCCTTTGAGCAGTTAGTTGTTTCTCTCTGTGATTTTAATGGAAGGAGGGTTCAGGTCAACCTTTGCTACAGTATATCATTGTCCTTTCTGCTCACGGCAGCCTGCTGTTTACCACTGTAGCACAGGGTCAAGAGGTCAAGAGCTGCTGCATGCAGGAGGTTCAGTGACGCTCATCAGGTTGTTTACAGTTAGTTCATGGACACTGATAATGTCACATTGCCATTGGTGTATTTTAGGAATGTAATGTGTGTTTTAATGGGTTTATTAACAATTTATTAACGGGTTTTAACAGGATTATTTAACAATAATAAATGAATGATAAATGAAATTGAAATCAAATATAAACTTTTAGGTGAGCATGTGGTCATGATACACCGGTCACATCAGGGAGGTTGTTGGTCATAGTGTTTTACTTTAGCAAACATTCATTGTACATTGTAATGTAATTGTAATTGTAAGTGAAATGGTTCCACACCGGATTTCCCACTTTATTTTTACAAGACAGTGGTGCATGTCTGTGTCACTTGCAACTTAATCTGAACTGTACACTCTCTGCAGTGTTCCATTTCACATACTTGTAGACACATTTTCCTGCACTACATGCTTGTTCGAGGATCTTAACCAGTCACACTTCAGCATGGCCTCAGTCAATGGCCTTTGACCAACTAACTGTAGTAGACTGTAAGTGAAGTAATTCCTGGTAGTCCTGTGCAATCAGTCTAGCTCTTGATTTTTGAAAAATGGGACAAAGCAGAAAAAAACCCTATTAGAATCACAATCCTCAAAGAATTTGGAAATGGTTAAATTTCTGTGTGGTTTTCAAGAGCATTGGTAGTAGCTTTGCTAAACAACATCTCTCTCTGTTTTCTTTCTCATAGGTATGGCCTCACAAGTTTTGGTCTACCCATCACATGTTTTTCAAACACAGACAAGTGCCTTTTGTAGTGTGAAGAAACTTAAAATTGAGCCCAGAAACTGTGTCTACCATGAAAGGGGCTACCCACAGGCTTACTTAAATGGTAGAACCCCTGGCATTGCATACCCGACAAAACATACTTCTTTTTTTAAGACACAAGACTCCACAGTTGGCCGAAACTGTGGACAGGATTTTCCATTGCAAACTGCTGCTGTACGAGGAGTGCGGCGACAGTATCCCACCACAGCAGCACAGCAGAAAGGGGGCGTGTCCTCTCAGGGCAAGGAGCCAGAGCAACAGGACAAAGGAAGGGGTTGCAGCAGTGGAGCTACAGGGGCAACCGGAAGGGGTAGGGGAGAGGGAAGCAACAGTCAAGAAGGAGGAGGAGGTGAAGGAAAGGGTGGTGTTGACAAAGGTGGTGGAGGAGACGAGTGTGACGGGGAAGATTGCGGGGGTTTTAACTTGAAAGACAGCTCCTACAGATGCGGGTTGAAACGTAAGAGCAAGGAGCTTGAGAGCCTAGGGAGCGCCATGCAGATTGTGGAGGACCTGTCAATGTTACCTGCAATGTTGCATTCAAATATCCCGGCTGCAGTTGGCGGAGGGCCTGCAAAGCAAGAAGGAAGTACAGGAAGTGGGGATGGTGACTATCAGTTAGTGCAGCATGAGCTGCTTTGCTCATTGAAGAACACCTATGAGGTGTTGGACTTCCTTGGCCGTGGTACTTTCGGCCAGGTTGTGAAATGTTGGAAACGGGGCACAAATGAGATTGTGGCAGTGAAGATCCTGAAGAATCATCCATCGTATGCACGACAGGGCCAGATCGAGGTGGGCATCCTGGCCCGTCTGAGTGGCGAGAACGTTGACGAGCATAATCTTGTGCGAGCTTTTGAGTGTTTCCAGCATCGCAGCCACACCTGCCTCGTGTTTGAAATGCTGGAGCAGAACCTTTATGACTTCCTCAAGCAAAATAAATTTAGCCCTCTACCTCTGAAGGTGATCCGCCCCATTCTTCAACAGGTGGCTGCAGCACTGAAGAAATTGAAGGCCATGGGACTGATTCATGCAGACCTGAAACCTGAGAACATCATGTTGGTGGACCCAGTACAGCAGCCCTACCGGGTGAAAGTCATAGACTTTGGCTCAGCCAGTCACGTCTCCAAAGCAGTCTGCTCTACGTACCTACAGTCACGCTACTACAGGTATGTACAGACAAACAACGTAATTAGTGGTCAACCACTATAGGTTATGCACCTATAACTAATATTATCAACAACAAAAAAATCACAAGACTGACTGTTGAAGGTTCAAGTATTTTGTATTTTGAGTTCATTGTACTGACTGAGTGCTCATAAACATGTTTTCTTCTTAACATCTTAACAATGAATAGCTTTTTTTTTTTCAAATTTACCAGAATCCAGAAGTCCTTGTGCAATTACAGGGTTTTTCCTGGGTCAGAATTGGTCTTCAGTGGTGGCTGACCGGCATGGTCATCCACACACAGTAAAGAGTACCCTAGGACCCACGTGATCCGCGAGACCAATATTAACAAGTAGCATTAAAAAAAGTAGCATTAAAAGGTGTAATAGTGTTTTTTTTTTTTTTACCATATACAGTTTAATAAAATTAGCAGCTAGCTAGCAACAGCTTGCTTTGTGCTTTGATTTAGTTTCATCTCGCTCCAGTCTAACTTTAAACTAAATGATTTTATAGGTAATTTACTACACATTGTCATAGGTCTATAAATACTGTGGATTATTAAGGCTAAATTTTACTAACCACTCTTACTAAATGGGGTAAGCTCACTTACGTTCTCATTTCAGATGTGTATGTTCTTCTGAGTAATGATTTGTTATACACCCACATATACAGGCAGACCAATTGCTTTAACAATTCACAAATGAATCGGCTCAAAGGAGTCATTAGGTCGCAAATCGGACTTTAGTGGACGTGTTGTGTGGGAATCCTGGCTTTGTTTTGGGGCTTTGTTTTTTTTTCATAAATCGATACTATTGGTCAGTCCCCACATGGCTGTGTAAATTTTAGAAATGATTAACCAATGAAAAGTGTTAAATAGCTTGGGACTGTCTGAGACTCCGCCTCTTACTCACTCTGCGAGAGACTCGCAGCATTCTCAAGATTGAATGTCGCAACGATTAAGAAATCCTTGTCAAGCAACACGTTATCTAAAGTAAATGTCCTCAAAACACTGGTTATTCATGATTCAAATATGTGTATCAGTTATATACCAAACATTTTTAAAAACCGTTTAAACTGTTTTAAAAACAGTTTGCGTGCAGGTTAATTTCCGCCTAGTCATTTTATCGTTTTATTTTGATATTGCATCACTCATAGCTCTTCAACGTTTAAAATAGAGTTTAGGAAGATGTAACCACAATCATTAGCTCTGATTAGCTCTTAAAGCCTTGTCTCTTGTCAAAAGGCTCAACGCAACCACAGACTTTGATAAATGCGGCGTCTGTGTCCGTGCCTTTCGTATTAATGAGAGTGTAAACTCGTAATCTCCCTATTTCGATTAAACATACTTTTGGGGAAATGTTGTGTTAATGTTGGTACACAACAGTATATGATAGCAATATAAGATATAATACCAACTTTAACGATACAATGTTTAATAACATATAAAATGCACTGTTGAGCTTGAGTGCGTAGCTCCGCGATATCACAAAGACAAAAGAACGAATCGTCTGAACTGTATTTATTCCAACGTCTCCATGCTCTCTCTATACAACATGTGACTAAGACAGGAACACTTCCGCATCAACAACGTAGTCACGTAATAAACGTAAACAAAATGACGTTATTATTACAATAGCCTCAAAAACAAATAAAATAAAACAATTAGGCATTTTTGTACAATGAGTAAATACTTTAACATGCACCGTTTTTTTTTGATTTCCTGAAAAATTATGATTTTGGAGATACGCGGATTCCGTCCGACAGCGACGATATGTGATGGACATTGGTTATGATCATCTTTAGTGTCTAATCTGAAGGCATCTTGAGTAAATCAGCTTCATATGTAACGCGGCATACGCAAAATGCGTGAACTGGAAACAACGAAACCTGTTTAGCAGAAAACGGAAGTCTGTTGCGCATATACCCAATTACTGATCAAATAAGGCTTTGGCGGGACAAAAAATCGTTTTGGCGGCCGCCAAAAAATTTTCAATGTAGGAAAAACCCTGAATTACCAATTTTCTGTGTATATATGTGTGTATATATGTGTGTGTGTGTGTATTCACACAAAATTGCATTTTTATATTATATGTATATATATAAAGTGAAAAAAAATGCAGTGCAGAAAATGGTTACAATAATCAGTACATAGTACTGGGGTGCAAATTGTGCGATAAATGTATAAATATAAATAATCTGGAGTGCAAATAAACGTGTAGACAATGAATTGTGCAGTAAATGTGTAGATATAAATAATCCGGAGTGCAGGTGAACGTGTAGACAGTCCAGTAGTGCATTGATGGTCCTCAGACTGCTGGTTCTGGTCCGCAGGCTCCTGAAGCGCCTACCGAAAGGCAGGGGAGAGAACATATAATTATATATATTATAATATAAAAATGCATGCATTCATGCCCATGATGGTTTGCAATCTGCTGTAATAATGTGGATAAAATCTACTAAATTAGCTACTTATCTATTGATTAGCTGATTATCAATAAATAGTAATACTGTTACATTAACACTATATAAAAAAAGTGTTATATAATTTTTGAAAAAGCAACAAGTATTTCATTAGCTGTGGGTTTATTAGCCCATGGCTTGAGGGTGGTGTAATCACATAGGTGCTTGTAACTAATCCACTCATACTCCTGCTGACCCCCGCTGGATTACATTACAAGTAACAGTCTGTCTCAGATCATTCACTTCACCTCCACATTTAAAGCTGGCTATGACTCCCAATAAGGGTGGGTGGTATGACCAAAATCTGACATCAGGGTACGAGTCATTTTATAACACAGTAATGTTACAGGCATCACTTCATAGTTGTTTTTGCTAAAAGCGTAACAATAAAATGTGTTTAATAAAAATAAAATAGTAATGAAAACATGTTTTTCCTATTTTAGAACACGTCTGTGTTCATCTGTCTAGGTTATTTTTATTTTGAAACCAAAAGATGATATTCATTACATGAATATGATTATTTATGAAGTTAATTGTTTAAAAAAAAACAGTTATTTGATTAAATGAGTCAGGCTTTAACCCACACGCCTGTGACTATGCGTTAGTTGAATTTTCTAATAATGCTGTTGCCTGGCAACCATAAACAATTAACTCACCTTTGCTTTGTGTCTAACAATCATACTGTGTGTCTTGGCTTGTTTGAGGCAAGTCCCACTATGTGGTTTTGCATTACTTTGTTACTGTTCACACACAGGTGTCAATAACAACACAAATAAATGACACATTGACAGCAAAGCGGATATATATCTACAATGGTAATAGAGGGTATAGCAGAATCTGTATGTTCTTATGGTGTTCATGTTTTTAAATAAGTGCCTATAGAAAATATACATTTTTGTAATTTATTGGCTATGTTTTGCTTTTTGTAAATACAAGGCATTTACTCTTTGTAATGCCTTGTAGAGTCAAACTTATAATCCACCATGGTTATATTCATCTCCATTAATGAATCTCTGTAACTTTTATTTCCCTAGAAATGTCTAGGAATCATAGTAATCATAAATGATGCGAAATGGATATTTAGAAGGATCAGAAGGTAATTAAGGAGACATTCAATAAGACATCAATAAGGATGTGTGTTTGTGCTCTGAGATATCAGTAGATCCCCCAGCGACACGTCAACTTGTAAAAATATTGTTGCCCCTGCATAGTTGATAAGTCCCACCGGTGCTCTGTCTGCGATGTCTGTACCGTCAGGATTAGTGATTTTGACCCGTAAAAATAACAATGTGTTGTTTAGGTCTACGTAATCCTTCTTAGGAGAGAAGAGCTTGCTTTCTTATTTTCAGTGTTTGACTACTCTTTCTGGCCCCCGGCGGCCTAGACATTCTTTTGCGTGACATCACCATTAGTCCTGACCCGTCTTGAGTGTTATTGTTGTTAAAGGTGTGTGTTAGTGTATTGGTAACAAAGTCACTTAGTACGCTTTTTGCAGCCGATTTAAGATGTGGCTTGGCAATGCTAAATCCACGTTTTAGTATTGGTATTGCCATTCCAAAGAGCCTGCGGAATATCCCTCCCAAACCAGCACCGTACATAACTTTATTTATCCCGTCTCGTAGGAAATTCAGGCATCCTTTAGCATCCATGACATGACATTCACAAGACACACAGTACTCCAAAAATCTAAGGCAACAAAACTCTTAAATCTAAGGCAACAAAGGTAAATAGTAAAATAAAAATAAATTAAGATAGTAAAATAAATTAAGGCATAGATGGTTTTAGGCCATGTGGTCCAGAGACCAACAGTCCAAACAAGGGGGGCCCAGAGGGGGGTGGTGAAGGCAGTCCATGACAAAGCTGCGAAGTGACAGGATATTATTTAATATAAGTCCAATTGTTTTTGGCTGAAGAAATAAAGTCATATAAACCCAGGATGGCATGAGGGTGAGTACATTCTATAAGTTTTCATTTTTTGCTTTAAGAGTCTCCAACTTTCTGAAACCCTCCAAACCCAAACAGGGCTTCAGATGAAGGCGGTCCGTGAACGGGTGTTTGTGCTGCTCTAGGGAGGGTTCTCTCGAAGTCACGGCGGGGGCTAAGCACTGGAGAACACTGCCTAAAATTAGCTTTCGGGAGGGCGGCCAACTCAGTTTGACTTCTATAGATGGTGAAGTGCACTGGCAGTCAAAGAGAAATAAGGCAGAGGAAAATGCTAGAGATCACTTTAGCACTCAGTCAAGGTCACTGTCTTCTAGCATCAGCTGTTTTGTTGCTTTTAGTGGGAATATAATTTCAAAAGGGGGTGTTTCACAAATCCTGGAATGTTTAGCACTTTTCAAACCCTAGTGAAAGTGACAATGGAAGTGACTGTGTATAGGATTGTGTAGAGCAGTTCAACTATAAGTGAATATTTTGTCATCATTTACTCATTTACATTCAAATTATCAAAGGCGACTTCATTAATCATTTATCAGCTATTGGCAACATGGCAAACGGGCAATCAAAGTATGTTTCATTCTTTGCTTTATCATTTTATGTCAAAGGTTTCCTGTTTCCTGCACTTTTTATTTTGATAGTAGTGTTTGGGCTGCAACAATTTTTTTTTTTGATAAATGACTTATCTGGTTTAGTGATTAATCTGATGGAGTTTTATTAATTACATTAAAAGGCCAAATGTTATTTACTGTATTTTATGTAAACATATGCAACTGTGAGATTGTTTAGCAAAGCAAATGCTTAAAGGGAACCATTTATGCCCATTTTTCAAGATAAATCTCTAATGTCCCCAGAATGCATCTGTGAAGTTTCAGCTTAAAATACTCCACATATCATTTATTATACCATGATCTAATATCCCCCTTTTGAGTGAGAGCAGAAACATATTGTTTTTTGTTCACACACTGGCATAGACATTCGGCACCTGTCAGTAGCGCTTGGCTACAACTCGGCTAAGACTTAAAATTATGCTGTGACATAGTTTAACATTAAATTATGTGATATTTGTCCCAAACCATCATTGATGCATGTACTGACTTTACACTAAACTGCAAGCTCTGTTAGACGTACATTGACGTACATCTGTTTCGTAAGAACAGAAACAACAATGCATTAATAGAGGGAAAAGCCCTCATAGGCTTTTAAGTTTGACTTGCAAAGAAATATGTCATCAGTTTATAAAACATGGTTTATATATACACATGAACATATCAAATAACATTTTTGGTTAATGTTTTTTAGTCAGGCAGCTAACGTTAGCTCAGTAGATTGTTACTAACTAATACCACATAGATGCCTAGATTACAAATAGAAGAAAACAGTAATGGGTTTAACAATGTGATTTATTGAGTAACGTTCAAAGGCCTCCTGTTGTTCAATAAAAATGAAATAATAAGTTGTAAGGACCACCCATCTGCCCAACGACGGAATCCAATGGCGTGGGTGAAGGTATCTCACGTGTTCCGTCTTTATTCAGCACTTTGATCAAGTTTGACTTAATGCATTAAAATTTGGTTGAATTGACTCTGTGGTTAATTCTAATCTGACTCCAATTTATATTTAAACTTTAGGTAAGTTGTTTCAAAGCATCTGTTGATCATAATTTAGAGCTTGATAATTTAGAAGTTCTCATACTTTTAGTTATTCTTTCATTAGGGACCCGCTGTCGCACAGAGTCACGCACTTTTACCTATATATGCGGATCTCACGGACACAAAACCGTCAGTCTGATCTTAGTCAGAGGTTGCCGGGTAAACTAATATTATTAAAAACTGGCCGCCCCATGCTTGCTCTTATTTA
>JAZGTK010003898.1:0-25950 GCA_036877625.1 Ambastaia sidthimunki
AGAGAGAGAGAGAGAGAGAGAGAAGGCTGAGAGTTCTGATGAGCGCACAGAGAGGTTTGTCATCAAGTTTTCTAAGACAATTCAGGCCTCAAATAGTCTTTTCAACGACACTTCAAAACAATCAAACAATGGAGCCCATCTGTCTTTCGTTTTACTCAGGCTCTGCTGCGCTCTGCCCTGCAGTGGGGAATAAAGGCCCACGGTGCTTTGTGTTGTAATCACCCAACAAACATTCTGCAGATGTGTACAGTGTGCGCACGGAATTACAAAATTCCGGAAGAGACTGTAGAACTCCTTTATTTCTCATCAAACCTCGGTTTAATGAGAAACGTGCCTCAGAACGTGCAGGATGTGCTGACATACTGAGATAAATATGAAGTGTGTTCTTACTGTGATGAAGAACATTAATCATAAAGGGTTAGTTCACCCAATGACATTTCTGTCATCGTTTAAACGCCATCATGTCATTCTGAACCCGTATGGTTTTTCTTTCTTCTGGAGCACAATGGGAAGTGTGGGAAAGAATTTCTAAGCAGTTTTTCCTTACAAAGAAAGTTAATGGTGATTTATCCAGTAAAGCTTTTAAAAGGACAAAATGCACCAGAAAATTACTCCATGTGACTCATTTACTATATTCCAAGTCTTCTGAAGCCATATGATAGCTTTGTGTGAGAACAGACTGAAATTTTGTCATTATTAGCTGATAATTCTGCCTCTCGTTCTAATTCTCAAATCTTTATTGCATTTGATTGCATTCACACGTCATTGGTTCTCTTGTGACTGACCGTGACATGATACGTTTGAATGTTTCGAACTAAGGGGTAGCAGGCACGAGATTTGAGCGCTACAGTGCAGGAAAAGCCTAGCAACATCAATAATGTCCTCAGTTTCGGTTACTTCCACACACAAAAGCTATCGTATGGCGTTATAAAACTTAAAAAATGAGTCATCTGGGCTGTTTGGTGACTTGGTGCTTTGTTCAGATGGAAAATAGCAATGCAAACGTTCATATATGTAGTTTTAATTTCCACAGATGAAAATCATGAGTTTGGGACAACGTGAAGATGACTAAATGATGAGAGAATTATTTATTGCTAAATGAACTGTTCCTTTAATTTCAAATTCCTGTCATGTTGTTGTTTTGGATTCGTGAAGGAGCAAAAAGAAGAAGGGATCATAAAAATGATTTGAGCTCTATACTGCTCCCGAGTTCAAAGACCAAAAGATGAAGGGAAGTTTGTAGAACGAGGTTTTTCTCAGTGGACACTGCTGAGTTTCTGCTAATCACTTTTACGCTTCTTTTTCCGAGTCAATGTATTATTTTAGTATTTAATAAGAAGGAAACCGTATAATGATGTGGCGTTGCAGTGCACGGTAATCCTGATTCTAAGAGTCAAGTCTTTTGTGCCCTAACACATTGAGTTATGGTGTTGATGCTGGTGATGCAGGTTCAAGTTTGGATCTCAATTTTCTTTTTCTTTCCAATATATCTGTTGAATAGAGAGGCAATAAGCAGCCGAAAAAGCAATCTTTTCTAGACCTCACACAGGAAAGCACTTCATCTAACTTTAAGCCTTTATCCAATACGTCTGCTTGAAGCACCTTCTGATTAATGACTCTGCTCTCAAATTAAAGTCTTTATTCAAGGGTGCTGTTGTACTAACACAAACACCCACTGACCTCTCGGTAAACATGTGGCAGTTTGTTAGTCTGGGTCTTGTTGACCCAGATGACCAGTTTTACACTGCGAACAAAGCCTGTTCAACCTGAACATCTCCAGTGATGAGGAGGTGATTTTAACCTTGTCTGTGCTGTGCAGGAGAGCTGTCTAAATGTAAATAAGTAAAACGTCTTGGAACGGGTTTCCATGTAGCTCAGCTATAATGGATAACTGCACCTGGTCAGTAATTACTCACTGTCTCTCCTGCATGGTGTTTTCATTACTCCACTTATGATCTGTCAGCTCGACACAAAGGTTCTTCTGATATCTCCCTTGGTTTTGCTAAAAGGAGACACCATGTGATTTCTTCCTGCTTTTTTAACACGTCGTTCAACACTTTTGCAGTGACTTGTAATTGGGCCCTCTGACAAATCTAGATGATTGAAGTTCAAATGAAGATCTTGAGTTTGATGGCATGAGATGAGAGTTGGTTCAGCGTATTTTTATACTTTTTCTCCGCGCCCATTCACGCACAATCCCAGCTGCACATCAGAATGACATGTATTATTCCTTTCCAGAATTTCAACATTTCTGTTATCCAGAATGATGACACACATTTGCGTATGATAATTCTTATATTGTGTGCATGTTGCTCCACAATCCCACACTTTGCCAGAGACCTTTAGCTGTAAGCTATAAAAAAAGCAATAATGTGCAGCCTGATGGTCATTATCAGAAAATAAATGGTACTTACCAAAAGAAATAACTAAAATGGATATGAAATATTAATGTTGCAATAATTTCAGTATTTCAGAAGAAAAGTACTTTGAGAGACAGAAAGATATATATATAGTAGATTGGTTGCAGGGGCAATAGCTGGTTTTTCAAAATATAGAGGTCGTTTATAAAAATATTTGACCACAGAGTGCTACCATTGACCAATCAGAATCGAGTGTTCAAGAAAGCCATGTAATAACTTGTTGACAGTGATTGACACTGAATGGCAGGTGGCATTGACGGTTAAGGATCCCTGTTGACCAGTTGGTTTCAATGTTGTGTTTTGGACACTAGCACATCTGGTTGCTATCTCCACAAGGCCTCTTAACTAGCTAAACAGCAAGATGTTAAGAACAAGTAGCTACAGTATTATGTAAAACAAACATACATTGTTTAGTTTCAAACTACAGTATAAGTTTCCTTGCCTGAGAATATCATACGCTGACGATTATGTGATATTTCAGTGATTTACTTAAGACAGAAGCTGGGAAAGATTTTCTTTAGCCTTAAGGCATTTATTAGTCCTGAGTCTGATCTAAACTAATGAGGTACATTATATTCTACAGTGCATGGAACTGCTCTTGTTATCCAGAAAATGGCTTTTTGAAATGCGTCTGCCTGCTTATGAATTCTTAATTTGATTTTATCATAACTTAGAATAATGTTACTTAAAATAACAATTAGGCTTTTCTGTGTAGAATTCACATGCTGTAAAAAGTTATGTTGCTTGAGCTTTCAAACCTTTGTAACCCTGAGTTATTGACTGGATGTGAAATGTTTCGTCAGGTTGAAATTTGCTGGTACCCAGCATGCATTGTGGCAGGAATAAATGATGCAGTTGTATTGACCCGGTAGTTTCTGGTATTAAGTTTGCTGTTATTTTTGCTATCACTTTTAGAAACTTGTTTTGTAATTTTTAGAGTGTGTCTTTTTATCCCCAAATTATTTGTTTGTTGATTGTTACCACTGTTGGGTTTAGTTTTGATGCCTGAGTGAAATAATCATATCTTGCAAGATGTTTTGTTAAATCCTTTAGGGAAAATAATTTATATATAATCTTAATATCAACTCAACCATTTATAGAGCATAATTTGTGAATTCTCAGGGATTAGCAATCAATGTCATAAAAGTGGCCCTGTTTGATTTATTGTCAGTGTAAATATTGTACACAATATAGTGTCAAATGTACATAAATAAACCCAGAAGCACTTATATTAAGCTAATATAGCAGCCTTGTTTTTAGAGTCATTAAGTGATGTCATTAAGTGATGTCATTTTTGTAGAGTGTGCACACATTTAAGGTAAAATTCAGGGTAAAGTTACTTATAGTGTCAACTTTCGATTGTGCATGAAAGCTTTAAATCATCTCCCAACAATTTCAGTCATATTTACTATTGTATCTGAAATGCTACTGAAATTCACTTACAGTGCATTCAAGCTATACGTTCTGTGTTCCCAGGTAACGGAACCAATGATCTGGCCACTGCTTTGCCGTCGCAATGCATCACCAACTGAGCTAAAACAACATGTTATCAGGACTCACGTGATGGACTCCTTTAATCCACACTGTACTTCACTCCATCATATCCCTGTACAACATAAAATAAGTGCCTTAGATATGCAGGGTAGAAAACTAGGCCAGCGGGAAAGCGTGCATGCTTGATGCATGTAAACATCAGTGAAATGTGTTTGAATACAGATCTCTGTGCAGCCAGCTTTGCCTTGTACAAATCCCAGTGATGTCTTATTTCCCACAACACCCCTCACCTCCTCTCTTCCCTTCCTCCACTCATACCGAGTGCCTGTTAAGTGCTTGTTTTGCGGGCAGGTGCTAAAATCACACAAAATCCCACTCGCTCTTCTCTTCAATGCTAATTAATGGTACTTTGAAAGCCGCATCTAGTAATTCAGGGTTAGCAACAGAGCAAGGGTTGTGATGTCATGAGAACATGTCGGTAAAACAATGCATTTCCATCACTGTACGAAAAAGGCACTTATGAATTCATCAATTTATACTTTACGGGACTATTGGAAATAAGTGACTTCATTATCATGTTGAAGAGGTTGTTTTTGCTGCCGTTTTCTATTGTTTTCTAACATTTGTTCCTCATGGTTGAAGCTTCCATGATTCATACTCTCATTGGAGACGTCACATAAAATGAGACATGATGCTCAAATAGATATACGAGTCAAATTAATTGCAAATTAAATGATATCTTACGTCTTGCATTTATAATTTGATTGGAAGGAACTGCCTTTCTCAGCCCAGGTTCTCCTTCGATATCCAAAACTTGCCTTTGCTTTTCCTAAGTAAAATGCATTGCCGCCCAGCCCACGGTGACATAAATTTATAGCTGTTATATATATCCTTCAGCCTTCCCTCCTGCTGGCCCCATTATAAAACATTGTGTTGTGTGAGTATTGCCTGAAGGAGCCACTTAACAGGAAATTAAATGGAAATTCATAAAGCATATTGAAATTGTCATAAGTCATAAAGGCATAAACATTAATGAATTAAACCTGAGAAATTACAAAGTGTAACTCTTGAGTGATGGAATGCTACACTGGTATATAAAAACACAAACTATTACATATGATTTACTCGTACAAATACAAACAGATCTCTGATATCCGTCTGTCATTACTGGTCTGAATGATACGAGCTTGATTGCAGTTGTTAGCGGGATGTTAGTTAAAACACTGAAGATTGACTTTATATTCAAAGCTGCTCTAACTGATGTAGATGATATATGTAATTCCCCCGCGATGAAATTCAATGACTCTGAAAGTCAACAGCTTAGTTATTTGTTTTATATCCAAACAAATGATAAGCTATCTGTCTCCCTCACAATGGAGAATTCTTAATTAGAAAGATTTGCTTATACACTTAGGCAGTGATAAAGAAAACTCTGGCTTTTCTCCGGCTCTTAAGATAAGGAACTCTTTCTAGACCTAATTTTGCCATTCGTTTAGTTGTTCTGGCTATCCTGGGGCAGTTAATTCTCAATGTTAAGTCCCCCGGAGGGCAGTTGGGAAGATTTCCATTTAACTTTACTAAACATGTAAGTCTTTGTTATTTGGACGTCATAACACGGCATTAAAGTTCATACAGATGGCTTTTGGGAAGTATTTTGTATGAGTTCCTTTGATATTTAAATTCTGCTGTATAGAGACTGCAGATTACTTAAATGTCCCATCTGGATTTGATTTTAAAAATAAATTCCCTGTTAGGCATTTCTCATTTCTCATACAGGCTCAGGTGTTTCATTAAAAGGACGAGAAAGTGGCTCATATGTACAATATTCATTGTATTTTGTTTAAAAGTTGGTCATTGTTATAATGGCCACCTTGTTAATATGAATGATTTTGAGTATATTATTAATTTTAAGAAACACATTTCAGGTTTAGTGTTAATGAAGGGGTACTAAAGTCATACTCAGGGGCTGTAGGGTTCATGTGGGGGAGTGGTTCTCTTTCTGTCACTCAACGTATGCTGATGTATTGACATGAGGGATTTGCTATTGGGAGCCCCAGTCACCTCTGATCTTTATACAAAATGTCAATGAAAATTGGTGAGTTGAATTTGCATGGCAATTTCCACCCTGGATATTTAGGGGTCTAAGGATCACTATAATTATAGGGGGTTCCTATAATGATAGGGGTTCCTATAATAAGCACCACAGGAGCTGAACTATGCTATGAGATATGGCAGAGCGAACACAGGCAAGCTGCTCTTCCTTTTATACCTGGACATCCTGGGCGGAGACTGGCATGCAAATTTCCACTTGCCAGTTTTCATTGGCTTTCATTGGTCACTACATCGACACAATGTTTTATTTCCTCCATCAGGAAACAGAAATTACATATGCAACCGAAACATGCTCAACCTTTATCACAGTAAAAACAGATTTTTAAGTATTTTAAGTATTTACAAAGTATTTCTGAAGGTCGCCCCCTTGTACTGACATAGTGTACAGCAGTGTTTGAATTTTACAATTGTGGTGTGCGTCCCCTGGTACACTGGCTTTCTTTCAGTGAAGATGTGTTAAATGCAAAAATCTGAAGTCATTATGCCTGAAAAATGAAGGCAGGAGAGATTTGGGGCACAGCCAGGGGTTTACGAATTGCATAAGGGCTTAAAACGCACACAAAGAATCAGGCACTGGAAAGTGTTTGTTTGTATTTGTGAGGTAGAGCCCTCTCTTTAGCCAGTATTATAAAAAAAAAGATTCCCTTGACCATTGTACTGTTATTACAATCGCTTTTCACCCTCAGCCAGCGAGAATCTGACTATAAACTGAGTGGAGGTAAACATTACTTTGCTTGATGTTACACATTAACTGAACTCATTGAGTGTGATTAATTCTCCTCATTGATTGGTCAAAGTTTAATCAGGTTTTTATGTTTATCTATTGGAATTTCAGCATAAATCTTGTAAAATCTGCACTTCGAGTCATTTTGATCCAAACATTGAATGAAATTCATTAAACTGCACAGATGCTGGTGTGGTGTTATCCACTTAATTTAGTTGCATTGCTTGTCTTGGTTGCATGCGGTTTGTGTTGCCTGGTCTGTACATATGTGGTATATTTCCTGCCTTCTCGTTGTCGATAACAGTGTGTTTATCATAGCAACAGGGATTAATGACGATATGTGACAGTTGCGTCTGATGAGTCATCCTAGAGGAGGAGGATATAGATTCTCACTTTCTTCTTAGAAATCACAGTTTGTAAACGCCCTCAAATACAAGTTTTTTAATGGTTCCTTTTTTGTTATATAAGGTTCCTGATTTGGCTATGATTTAGCTGCAGCTCAAGTAGTGCTGCATTGCACTGGCAACCCACGCAATTATAACCTATAGTGTCTCCAAAGAGACTTGCATTGCGTTCAAGGTATACAGTTGCATGCATTCTGGGAACTTAAACCTGTGATCTTGACATCATCGATTCACAGGAAATGCATGCAACTGATAGAATGAATACCTTCAATGCATTGTGAGCATCTGCCAAATGCCAAACATAAATGTTTAAGAAGCTCTTGCACTGTATGTTCTTTAGATCAGTATATTTATTTCTAGGTTTTTTAATTGTCCTACAAAAACTACAGATTAAAAAAAGTAAAAAATACATTTTGTGAGTTCTTTAAAAGGCTCTCTACAGACACAAAAGCCCTTCATGGTTGTAATTGCAATGTTTATTTTTAAGAATGGATATGTGAATCCAATTAAAACTTATTATGGTGGAAAATTCATGACCGCACGAATGGCATCAAGTGTGTATGTTGTTTTCTAAGGACATAAAGGCAGTTCCTAGTAAAACCTGTTCATTACATTAGTGCTTTCTTCTGAATAGCCATTGTAAAATAGTTTTGCTTAGTGAGTTTCTCCACTGTTTATCACAGAATGTACTATGACGTGAAGGGACGGATTGTACTTTCAATACTAAATCTTAATACCACATTAAGACACACTTTGGTAATCAATGAGAGATTCTGTGTAGATCATTGCTGGGCTTTATCTCGCCTGTCCGTTTAGTCTCACAGCTTCTGTCGAACAGACACCAGGACATGTCCTACTTGCAAATGGCAAGTTGGAACCTCCTAAGGCATCGGCGAATGTTCCAATTATAGCACAGCATATTTTTTCTTTGGCAAAAAGGACTGAAAGAGCAGATGGGTATCAAACAACAGCGACAGGAGTTCAAGGGGGTTATCAGTAGCCTTGCCAATTACCACTTTACCCAAGAAACAGTGGGCAGATCAGAGAACCTTTTTAGACTTTGTTCATGAAAACTCTGAACTGTAAACCGGCCCTATTTTACTGTACGACATAAGAGCCTTTCCAGATTGTCTGCATGATATATGCTGATATACTATATATGTGTGTGTGTGTGTGTGCGTGTGTGTGTGTGTGTGTGTGTGTGTAACCGCTTTCTCTTATCTCACTTTCCTTCTAATTTTTGTCTAAATTGTTCAAAATATGTCAATTTCTTTTAACAATCATCAGTGTTTGTATAGTTTGTGTGTCATTCTCATGACATTCTGGACTCTTCAGCGAGTCTCCATTCTGCTCTACTGATGCTTTGCTATATTTAGAAACCTTAAGTTGTCTTTACCGGCACAGGCAGCCTTTGTCCCTCTCAGACTTTGCTTGAAATTCTTCCTGGAAAATCAACTTTGAAAATAGATTGCACTTTATTGTAGTGATGGAAACGAGTGCTTAGAGAGAAAACTTCAATCATGTTACGAAACTCTTCAAATGTTTTGATGCTAATGGCAGATTTTGTTTATTGCTCAGATGTTTCATCCACATTTAATTTTCTATAATATAATAGCTAACAATTTATTTTTTTATTGTTTTTTTATTGCTAAACACACATTTTAACCTATATGATATAATCAAACATATTATGATATCGTTTCATCTGTGAAACACAGATATTAAATGGAATGTCTAGATAGCTTTGGTTTATACAACAATAGTGGATAGTGATTTTCTACAATTAAATAAACAAAAGAACAGGAAAATAGAAGCCCTATAAAGTGGTCTATACTGTATGATGTATGTGCTTCATTTTGTGTCTTCTGAAGCCATGTATTAGCTTTGTGTGTGGGCTCAGTGTGGGGGTCACTAAAGTTCTTTATAGTACAGCTCACTCGTTGAATGTTACCTATAAAAATGTTGTCCCAGATCCTGGGAATTCAAATGATGACCTTCTTTACTATAGCTCACAAAGCCCTTTTGAACTTGTTTAAGTTCATAGCGTCTCAAGCTACAGCGAAGGGAAAGATTATCAGCTAATAAACAGCGTTCACTACCTTAAACCAAGCAATCGTGAAGCTCCAGAAGACTTAGAATACAGTGAATGAGATGCATGTACAATAAAAGTCATCATCGGTACTGAGGCAAGTCTTGATTTGATCTAATATTGGGTTGTGTTTGTGTGTGATTGTTGACAATGAGTGTGCGTTAGCTTTGCGCCGTTAAAAAAGTAAATAATAATAAGATAAAGTAAATGTCAGAAAATAATAAGGTTCTTTTGAAATACTGCACTCTGACCATTTCAAGTTGTGGTATCGTTCTCCAGTGTTATCAACACAATTCATCATGTTTTGAGAATCAATATGTCCCCCAGCATACAGAATATACTGAGTGCTTGATTTACTGTGGGGTGGCAGCAGGGGTTACATCAGGATTTTTGAGGTAAGGTTACCCTTTACCTCAATGGCAGTGCCTCTGGAAGCAGTTTACTGTATGTTAAACAGCAATGTTTATGCAACACTGAAATACAGAGAATTCTTTTTGTAGTGGTTGTTGTTTTGTGTGCTCGACAGACCTGTCTGCAGTCATTTTGTTCTGTGAGTGTCTTTAATGGTTGTTTTCTTAAATCAGCATTGATGAATATGAACATAAAAATGTAATGTTATATACTTTAAATATCCATTTTCTATATTATGGCACTTCTTAGATTCCTTTCTATATGTGCCTCCCTACTGTTACACTATAAACAACCTCCCAACCTACTTACATACATAAAGTGTACATAGAACCTCATGCATACATAATGTACAAAATATTGAATGCATATCCAGTTGAGCTAATGGGCATAAGAAACGCTCACCTAAAAAAACTGCGCTGTTAGTTCTGCTAAAACTCAATACAGCTTACATGTAAATGTCACCTGCATCTGGTGCTTTATAGATATTCCTGTAAGTGATGGTTAATTCATGTAATAACTTACCATTTTAGAAGGCACAAATACAGCTCAGAGCTTGAAAAAGGCTCTTAAAAGATTTTTGCAGTATAAAGGAAATAATTGTAGAATGTTTCACATCTCTTTGGACATTTTAGAGCCAAAGATTAAAAAGCCTTTTTATTTTCTGTCATTTTCTCCTTTTTTTTTTTTTTTTTCAGTAAGAACTCAGATGATTCCTTTATAGTCAAAAAGAAAGTGAGCAAATCTGTTTTCAGAAGTCAGGACTTAAAGAATCTTAAGGCATTGTGGAAAAACCATGTGGAACTATATAGAACCATATAGACACTTTGTGGAAGAAGCATATAGAATGTGTGCGAGACAATAAAAAAAGACACTTATTGTAAAGAAACAAAAAGGATTGACACAATAACGTTGCACAGTGAGTGGGCACCATGTGTGCCAAAGCTAAGCCCGACGACGGAGATGAACTGAGCTTGAGATGAAAACCAGCAAAAGAACATGAAAGAAAAGATGTGTGTGTGAGAGAGCGAGGGAGAGAATGAGAGAGAGAGAGCAATTGTTTGGAAGGGGAGGGGGTTACTTGAAGGCAGCAGGGCTGGCTAAATAGGAATCATCCCTCTTAGCCAATGAGTTTAAAGAGAGAAGCAGATGTCACAGGAGTGAGAAGGACCACCTCCACGAGCTCCAGCACTCTCAGTGAAGAGAGAGCAATGAGCTGCGTGCTGTCACATCGGCAGTTGCTATCTTCTCCCTCTTCGGCTGTCGGCTTCACTCGCCCCTCTCTCTCAAACGCACACGTTCCTGCGCTCCCTCTCGCTCTTGCGGGCTGTAAGCAGGAAGCGTCGGCAGAGGTAAGACTTGCGTGTTTCATCACTGCCTCTAGATTAGCACAGGATGTCTGGGCGATCATATTTAAATGGATCTGATTTGCCCTTTGGTGCTGTTTTGTGGATCTTTTAAATGAGTGATGTGGTGAGATGAAAAACGCGAGTTTCTCCTGATTGAGATACAGTGGGACAACCTGAGAGGGTTCTTATGTAAGCGACTTGCCTCATAGAGTCTCTGAGCTGATATTATAGAAACTTTGATAGAAGGGGAAAGAAGTGCAAAGGCGAGGGCGACAGCGGCAGCTTTAAGATCTGTTGTTTCTGAGCGTATGAATTATAAATAAAGGAAAGCTTGCAATTAATGGAGTCACTTTGTGTGGTCTTGAGGAGAAACTGAACTGTGCAATGACAATTTAGGTGGTCTCCACTCTCCTGCATTTAAATGCTAGTTCAAGTTAAAACGACAGCTGTGGCGTTCAGGCTCGCGAGGAGCCCGATACATCTGGCTTGCGTCTTTTATCTTTTCCTCTGACTGTGAGAAATTTCTTGGAGCACCCAGTGACGTTCCCTAAACCCAGGGTCCCAGCCCTAATTCCTTTTGTTGAGGGGCGAATAATGGAAGGTGTGCTTAGACTGATCAATTTGATTATCTGCTGACTACAATGTGGCAAGGTGTTCGTCTGCCCCCGCTGCAGGGAATTTTTCTCCACTCGTCGTGGGTGTCATTAGTTGTTGCTCCCTATGCAGGGAACATTAACACCGAGTACATTCAGGTGCTACAGCGGTGAATGACAACTCGTGCTGTAGACCTCAAAAGGTGTGAAATGTTTCGTAATATCCTGTAAAATTCTTCAGTGATCAGGAGGTATTTTGTGGGTTGTTGTGGTGCGATGTGTATTTTTGTCTCCTTAGCAGGTTGCTGAAATATGTCTGAACTTTTATGACTCACTTTTGCTTACCTGCCCTACTTTTGGGAAAAGGATGATAAAGTATTATTCATACTTCATGAAGGAATTCTGACGAAAGCTTCTAAATCTTTTACCTGCACATTTTTTTCAGGAATGAAAGTTTTATATCAAAACGTCAGATTTGAAATTGCTTTACAGTTTTTTGGTGTAAGTTTAGGTGAAGGAGATTGATACAGAGATGTCAGGTGCAGCCCACATTTCGTGTTTGCTGTTTGAGTTTGTTTGAATAATCTTCTGAAAATGTCCAACATCGGCTAAAGTAAAATAACTTTGAAGTAAAAGTTCACGTTAGCTCATAAAAAATGTTTACGTTGATTTTTTTTGCAGAATTTTTAGTTTACTTTTTGCAAGAGTCACATAAAATATAGTTTCCCTAGTAACAAATAAAGATCAATATTCCAAAATTGCTTTTTCTTGCAAATTCAGTTTTGTTATATTGATCTCTCTCTCTCTGATAAATAAGTCCATTTAAGTCTCACCTGAGAAATACTTCTGTTGGGTCTTTACTCGCACTTATGTAATGTGTGTGTGTTCTTACATTTCGTTGATAGTTACTTGTGATGCTGTGCACAGAAACCACAGATGCTGGAGGAAGAGCAGCTCTGTTCTGTGCCAGCGTTTCGCTTTAATCAGTGTCAACCAACAGACGTTTGATCATTCGATGTTGTCTCCATTGTCTCAAGAATGTAACATTAGCTAACCAGGATGTAGATATAGCACCCCTCCTGAGATTCATCTCTAACTGTGATTAACCAAGCACAGCTGAGCTCTCCTGTCTCACACAGTTAGCAGATACGTGTTCTCGCTGGTTGTTTTCAGAGCTGACAATTAAATGGACAGTTCCCCAAAAATGAAATCCTGTCATTTGCTCATTCTCACATCATTCCAAAGTGGTGTGACTTCCTTTCTTGTGTGGCGCATGAGGAGAAATGTAGAAAAATGTTGACGTTGCTTTTTTCTCTCAACAATAGAAGTGAATGGTGACTGAGACTGTCAGTTTCCTGTTTAACATCTGAAGAAAAAAGTTTTAGAATGACATGAGGCGAGTAAATGTTGACACAATTTTTATGTTGGGTGATGTCTTTTTCTACGTGAAGCACTTTGAAGTTCTATTGCATGTGAAATGTGCTGTATTAATAAGCGTGCCGTGCCTTTAAATCTGAAAATGAGAAAGTGTGTCTCTTAGTACTCGCTGTTTGCGCCTTTGGCTGCGTGATAGCTGCTGCTCCTGTTTGTGCAGTTTGTTCTAGAGCCGTCTCAGGTGTAACAATCAAGCAGAGTAATGGCAGGTGTGGACTGCTGCGCATTCACAGACTTGAAGCGTTCATATAAATAAGACAGAGAGACCGCGACCCGTGCGGAGGCTCTGACACCAGTCCAGTGAATCACTCTAACACCCCATCTACACTGAGAGCCAGCGATACAATAAAACAGGAACATTTCCGTTATAGTCAACAAAACGGTCTATAGTGCAAGAGCGTGATTTGCAGTGTATATAGCGTCGTTGAGTGTGACTGGAGTGTTCCAGTTATGTCACACAGCTTACTCTCAGTGTACACACCCCATTGAAAACAAACATGGAATCAGATAGCATCTCTTTAATATCTCATGTATTTCTCCCAGACAGCGCTGATGTTAATTAGAAGTGTTGCCTCTCAGAATTTTCTCCTGAGAATCTCATGTTTCTTGAGTTTAACCAAAGATCTCAGCGTCTCAAAGTATTCTCAGATTTGCTAAGATACCACAATCTGCCATTGCAAAGCAAATGTTTTATTGTGAAATAATTTTTTTCTAAACCAAATTATCTGAGTTATGCTCTTCACATTTTTTTGTATAGACATTTAATTCGCTTGTCTCATTTGGGTCTATTTTTATTTCTCCTAAGGAAGTTTAAAAGAAACATCTGAGACAAAGTTACATGAAACAAAACTGAAAATGCAATCTTTGAGCATTTTTCTCAGGTGTGTTGTGCTGTTTTCGTATTGTCTGTCTTTGAATGTTAATTGAATATCACCCTGGTTGGTAACTCAAAGGTAAAGCTTTATCACGCTCATTGACCCGAATCAAGCTGATTTCCACCTTTTTTTGCAGCAAAGAGAGAGCGATTGAAGTTATAACATGGCATGAAAAAATGTGACAACACAGCGATTGGTCAAGCATTCTCTCTTAATAAAAAGGGAGGGTGTAACTTCATTGAAACGCATGTCTCACGGAAAGCGGTTGTTTTTATCCCCCCACGGAAAGCGGTTGTTTTTATCCCCCACCATTCCCTGTTTGAGACAGCGGCAGACTCGTTTGTTTGTTGATGAAAAGCAATTGATTAACACTTGAATTAAATGCTGAACACATCTCTGAGCAAATATTGCTGAGATGTATTGGAGCATTTACAGTCTTGGCAGACAGTTTCTCTGTGAGTCAGTAATGGGCGAGGAATGCCAGGAAAGCCAGAGCCCCGCTGCTCCCCGCCCTCACAGATAAACACGATGTGTCCCTGGTGGCTCTGAACATGATTTCAGCCCGTATGAGGTTTCAACAGCTCTCTCCATCTGGCCTGTGCGCAAACAGTGTTGCGGCCCTTCTCCAGTGTTTATCGATTAAACCGTTCGCTCTCTCGGTCATCTGATCGCGCTCTCCTTCCTCTGTTGCTTCTTCTAAACATCTAAGCTCTTCGACTGAAATCATAACAGTCAGCTGAGGACAAGAGAAGAAATATGGAAAGGGCAGAGAAAACCATCAGAAATTATCAGTGAATTTGTCCTTTAGGCATAAAGAAAGGTTTGCTTGACTACCGTACGTCTGTCAAATCCATCAACGTCTTGCAGAAACATGTTCTCTGAAGTTTCTCCTGGAATTGTCTTTGGAAAAACAAGTCATATTATGAAAATTATGGTAATTACATGCCCCGCTTAGCTTGAGAATTTCTCTTTCGTGTGTATCAACCCAACGTCAGATGACCTTTAGAATCTGAGCATGTTTAAGCGCAAGTAGACATAAGTGAGGTCTCATCAGAAAGCAGGAAATGACACATTTTTTGCCTGCTGTTTCTTCATGTGGTTTGATTGCACTGTATGTCTACTGGGAGCTTGTTTATTGCGTCTGAACCTCACAGACTGTTTGAAAGATCCACAAACTAAAGAACTGGAACAGAGACACAGAAATAAAAATGGTGATTAACTGTTTCTGGAGAGCGATGTTGACCACAGAAAACATCAAAATGTGTTTCCAAAACTGAAAAGGAAGCTCACAAAACCTTTAATTTTGTGTGTGTGTGTGTGTGTGATTCAGAGCTTTGCTTGTTACTCTATGATGATGAAAGGAAGATGAAGGCTTCATCCATACATATTAAAGTCTCTTTGTAATAGATGTGTGAAATCTGTGTACAACTAGTCTAGCCAGCAGAAAGGAAGAAACAAGCATGCAGAAAGCTATTTGTCAATGACAGCCAAACTGACCAGCCTGATTCCTGGGCATTTTAATGGCCTCCTCTCCTGCTGACTGTGTTGTGCTTATGGTACAGATTGCTTTAGCATTTTAAACAAAACCTACTGATGTGAACAGAGATCACCCCTAGCTGCCCCACAAAATCTGTGAGCTGGATTTATGGCTCTGAAGCTTTGCAAATTTACTCTATTTTCCCTATGATTTTGTGTTTTACAGGAAAATATGAATGGTTGTTGTTTTTATTGGGTTGTTGCCTTGCTAGGGTGTTTTGGATGAATGCCAGGGTATGGCTAGCTAGTCTATACAGTAGGTAGTTATAGAATACCTGCAGGTCTGGGTCAGGGGTCGTTGGCTTCAATATCTGGCAACAATAGCTTCAATATATAGCAGCAATTTCTAGCTGTTCCTGTGCTTTACGATAAACTGGTGAGGTTGTGCATAAAATGCAATCACGCTCTGCACGGTTGGAAGTGTCACTCTGTGCCGATATATTGATCACATTTGTCCAGTGTGCTGTCGCCCGGCCGGTGGCACCCTGTCATCAGCCCTGGATAATTAATAGCACAGGGAGCCGGAGGTGGGACAGGCTCGCTGTACTGCAGGCATGTGTCAGTCTCGGCTGAAGGATGCTGCCTGGGGCAGCATTACGATTGCAGGCGTGGGGAGCAGAGATCTCCCTATCCCATCATGCTCTGAGACAACAGAACAGGGGAGTCCCAAACACACAATGAGACACACAGTCCTGAGGCATTCAGTATGTATGTATTGCCTTCATGTATATGTATTAGCGTAACTGCTGTTTTAAAACATAGCGAGCTGCTTACAGAGAATATTGAGAAAAACTGTTACATTTATAATAAACTCGTATTTCGTTCAGCACTTAATCAATGACAAATCTATTGTTAGCAAATAGTTCAGTCTAATTATGATTATTTTGCTCAATATTTGTGTGTGATGTGTGTTTATGATTATTGGAATATTGTGTTGTTAGCTTAGCAATATTCAAATCAGTTGTGATTTTAGTTCATACAAATCAGTTGTGAGTTAAGTCCACTGAGCTAGGAGCCAATTTTGCTCTTCTGTGCATCTATGTAGAGTCTACCACATCCGTCACCAAATCATGAGGTTCCGTTACATTAGCAAGCCGTCTATGTAGACAGCAGGCAGCTCACTAGGTTTTGGTACAGCGCCATGCCGTACATTCGTTTTTGCACGGATCTGTGACTCTGCATTAGGTATCTTTGCAGCAGTTACCCCGGAGATCCCAGCCACACGGCTAGATCTGTAGTCTGTGCCACACTTTTCAATTACATCAGCCCCCACCACCCACAAGACATCGGCATGCTAATGCCTCCGGTTGGTGGCGGCGTGATCTCACGGGGCCCAGTGAAGTGGCTGTCTTATTGGTTCAGGGATCTCCAGGCCTAAGCAACTGCTCCCGCAATCCATCCATTGACACTGAATACAACGGGCAGGACGCTGGGGATAACTCACCTTTATGCACTCTGCACTGCGTTAAGCCCTGCGTGTCCATCACCTCTATTAGTTCAGGATCACAGACACTCAACGCAGCTCCCTGATGCTCACAGAATAATCATTTCGAGCTGCTGCATTCTACCACATTCCCATTTATATCTAATTGCTTTTCATCCCCGTGCGCTTGATCTTATTGGGTGCTGCAGGTAATATCGGTGTATAAAACATCTTTAAGCCTGTCGCTATTGGTTGATGCATTTGCGTGCGTTCAGAACTTAAGATCTGCCAAATGTTTAATTGCCTCCGATTTCTGGAGGCTAATTTGTTGATGGTTTGCACCAGTGATATAACAAATACATGGATTTTATATTAATAAGTGTGTGTTCACATATTGTATGTGTGTTTCACTTTGGCATATTGGTGTTGCAAAACAAAAAAAAGTATAGATTTAGGATTGTGGCCCGGGATGTACAGTAACGTACAGTAAGCACAAGCAGATACATTAATCAGAAATAATTGTGTAAAGTTGTACTTGAAAAATAAATGAGTGGATGATCAAACGTGCATTAGGTGAAAACAGACACCTACTTGAAACAGTAGGTGTCTGACTGTAAGTACTGTACTTGTTATTCTTTAGTTTATTGCTGAGATTTATGTCCAGTGAGTTAGAGTATCACAGTGGAAAAGCTTTTAAATGCACATGATGTTTAAAGATGTTCATCTGTTTAATGTTTGTCTGTCTGCTACATATTTTAGCATCTGTTAATTACCCTTATTATTAACTGCCAGTTTTGGCACTGTGTAATTATGTGTAAACAGAAAAAACACTCACATACAGATGGATGTATTATCGTTTTCCAGCTTCCATCAACCATCTTCCATCTTTCCCATCATGCACTGGCAGAGTTTTCCCTCAACACAACACAAACACACAGGAAATTAGTGCTCCATTCTTTCCTCCATTACCCACATTCCTGTGAAATTCTTAATCTCTGTTGGAGGAGTTTGTGTCCTCTTTTTGCATTTTGCCCCTCCTTCCTCTTTAAGGAAAGTGACAGACAAGCGTTCCAGTTAAGAACTTAAAGAGATAAGACTTATAGGAATAAGGAGGAGCTTTTGTGCACAATGTGAATTTTCCTATAGTCGAGTGAATCCGTAGGGATCCGGGCTGACCCGAAACCTCAGGACACATTGTTATGCCTGACAGCTATCTTTATTCTTTCGGTATCTTACCGTTCAATAGTGCATTAAGTAATACCTTCACCTGCAGACAGAAAACGGAGGTCCTATCTTTTTAAGCTCGCATTAGATGTTCTGATTCCAAGCATGGGCACATACATTTGAAAAAGTTGTTTCAGTTTAGCGGATGGCTTTGAAGTGCTTGTCAAATACAGATAGTGGTCTGTCCACTGAGGGGACTGGAGTTATATCTCTGAAATAAGAAAATGACTTGCAATTTTTAGAGCCTGGCAGAGGTGTTGCTGCTTCTCTTGAGATATGTGGCTCAAATGCTGTGAGAGACATTTGTTTATGGTGATTGCATTAGATGTTATCAGACCAGCCTCCTCTCGGATTGTCTGATGCATCTGCACATGCGTGTTCATATACTTGCCAGCGGGCTTGAGTAAAATACTGTTTTTCCCACACTGCCTCAAAGTTTCCCCACTGTGTTAGTTTAGACTGTGTGTGTCTTGTGAAGGCTCCTTAACATTCGCTGTGCCTTGAATCTAATTAACACGCAGTCTGCCTACAAACAATAATATAATGACTATCAATGGCTGCTCTCTCATGTTTTTCAGCCAAACGACTGTTTCCAGGAATTCAGGGTCTGGGGATACAGAAAAAAACGTGTTTGGAGCCACAGCTATTAGCAACTACACATTAAACTGTGTCCCTAATTTATGGCTGTAGGGATTGTGCTGAAACGCAGCTGAAAACGAGAGGCTATCATAAAGTCACCTGGGACTGCTCTGTTAGCACAGTGTTGCTTTGTATAAATAGAAACAGAGTGTGATAGCAAAATATCAGTAGCTACAGAATAGAGCAACAATGGCTTCTGAACGCATCACACAGCCCTCAGCATTATTACAGAGATCAAAGGCAGCGTCTCTGCAGTACTGTAAAAGCAGGACCTATTGCTTGGAAATGTTTCCTCGGCTAATAGATTTGTCCCTCGGCATCTACCTGATTTGTTGTTTACAATTGCACCTCAGAAGACGGTGGTCGGCACGCAAACGTGTTGACAAGCTACGCCATCGTTGCAGAGAAAATTGCATTCTTGGCAGTTTTGCTGAACAATCCACAGGTCAATAGTTTGCTATGTAATATTGATTGCTTCTCATTAAAGTGGCAGGACACATTTTGACTGGGAGAAAAGAGGGAGATGCGGTTGCAAACTATTTTGGTATGTGATGGCTCTGCGGTTCCCAGCTGTTCACAGGTTCCCTTTCACATGCTCTGATTGTGAGGAACAGAGAGAATTTAGTTTTCTGAAAAAATAATGGGAATCTGCTCTGAGCCAACAATTTACAGTGTAATTTTGTAGTTTTTTTTGGCGTACAGAAAGAATCACATTACGAGATACCCACTGGAGGACCCACTATTAATAAACACCCTTAGAAAGTATCTTCTTCAACCTTCAGTCCAAAATATTATAAGATGTTAGAATTAGTAGATACTGATTAGTAGAAATGTATTACATAATCAAGAAATCACATGCAACAGGACACCAATACGCAGTGATTTTCTTAAATGATGTACCCCGTACAGAAAAACACCACTGACGTGTGACATGGTTGTTCTAAATCTGCTGATGCTTGAATTAATCAGTGATGGAGAGCGAGAATCACAGCAGGCAGGAATCACAGACCATCATGAGCTTCATATCAAGCTGTGATGTGCTGTCAGGAGTTCTGCTCGAGTTCTCCTCACTGGTGCTTTCAACAGCTCCGATGAAATCAAACTTGTAAGTACATAAATATACAAGCTTCAATTTGAGAATTGTAAAGGACAGAAGCACTCTTCGACTTCTAAATCTATTTAATGATAGCTTTGAACTTGAGGGAAAATCATTAAATCTGCAAGTTAAACAGCAAAGATGGCAAAACATGCAAGTGTAAAACCTGTGAAATAGAACAACAAAGAACTGGTTTGATGTTTGCGTGAGGTAACAGTTCTGCTGTTCACACCTGAATCTTTGAGGTTGATCAAGTTCAGGAGAATACTGTGTCCTCATCTGATGACTCAGCACAACAGAAGTAATGGTACCTGTGTCATTACTTCAGCTTATCTGCTTGAAGCTCTAAGTGGACCAATCTTGGGGCCATTTGATTGATGAATGATGTCATGTAATGCCTGCGGTAGATAGGAACGATCATAGTTGTGTTTCTGGCGTCTGTGTGGTTTTTGTCTGTAATGCACACTGAGGTAGTGTGTCTGGTCACGGTTGTCTGGCCACAGATTTTTTTCCTCATATAAATTATTCCCCTATAGAGCATAACAGTGACTGACTGCCCACTTTTTCAGCAGCCTTGCTCCCATAAGTATTTTTCCCATCCATTTCCTTTATAGGGATCTAAAAATAATAAAAACTATACAAAAGCTATACAGCTATAAGTGAAGGTTCAAGACAATTTTATGAGGCAATGAATAATCCATCCCATAATGCTTTGCAAATGACAAAATTGTAAAAAATGTGTTACAATATAAAACAAGGGGCCTATTGTTATTGATTCTAAGAATATAAACAATATTTTAAGTTTTGTTTTAATATTATTGTCAGGTATTCAGATATATAGAATACAAGTTATTTAATAATGTAGGGAGATTTAGTTGTCACTGGCAATGCATCATGGGAGATACAATTATTTCTAAGCTCTTCAGCACTTTTCACAATACGTACTGTTTAAAAATTCTCTTTGTAACATTAATCAACATCTATGAAGAAAATGAGTGATTTAGCTCCTCAACCCAACTGTTGAATCTCAATAGAAATATCATAAAATGGTTTTGCATGTGTGATTTTGATTAATAATTCAGATATCTTTATTATTTTTAAATGTAGAGATTGTATTCCTGGGCAATTGTGAAAGGAAATATTCAGTACCTTGTGTACATATTGAATTAGATCTTGGTGTGGTTTTCTGTGTAACCCTGTCGTTTCCCTTGAGGTTTTATTAATCAAACATGCTGATGGTCACCCTTCAACAGTTTTATTTCCTTCTTAAATATCAATATTCTGTAAATATAGACGCACTGCATGCATTCAGTAGATTTACCTTAGCATCACGGCTCAAATAGTGTGTGAAATCTATATCATAGAAAGGGTGTAACTATTCCAGCATCAAATCCAACAGTGATTCAACACCAGTCGGGCAGTTCTATGGATTTTGTAAAACCCATCTCCTTGAAAACTGCTTTAAAGTGGAGTTATTTTCTGCTGGAATGTTTTTGTAAAGTAGATTAACTCTGACAGATCAGCAGCGAAGTTCGTCCCCATTTATCTCAAAGCCAGAGAGAAATGTTGGTTCATAAATGCGAAACACCCGACAGAAAAACCCTCACTGTAAACAGTAGCACAGTGCAAGTAATCATCAGGTGAACATCTTGCTTTCTGTTTGCCAATGGGCTTTTTCGAGATATTGGCACTCTCTGAGTTTAAGAGACCTAACAGCAATGCTTCAGAAACAAATTACTGTGTTATTTTTCATCTCACCTCTAGACCTCAATCTAAGAAAAGGCACAATCAGGTGGTGACTGATTGAACCTGTCACCTAACCCTCCTCAGATTGAATTTACCTCGCAGTTGCTTCATCACGCCGCTACAGTATCACTTTTTGGCAGCAGGAACCTGAAGAATTGGGAGAAGCTTTATAGCGTTTCATCTTGGTGACTGTCCGTGGCCATCACGCCCCTGGTAGACGGATGACACTGTGTTGTGTCTGGTGTCTGTCATGGGCATAGCTGCGCTGGGTCCTTGATGTGTGACATGTTTGCGGTTGGAGATGTGTCACGTTTCAGCCTGTTTGTTTTTTTTTTAAATGTGCACGTATTCTGGTTCAGAATGAGTCATATAGTATTTTGCATATGCTGTAGCCAGGAGAACTCTTGATTAGATCTTGCAGAGAGTAGAATGAGATTCAACAATGAGTTTAATTAGGACATTTGTTATGAGGACAGAGTGAAATGGGCACCTGTTATAAAAACCTGATTTGAAGAAATCGGCGGCAAGTTCTGTCTCTTTGTGGCAATTGTCTTGCCTTATGTAAAGAAATAATCCTATTTCATTAATTTACTGCTCTTTCATTCATGACATTCATTCTCCCTCATTCTCTCATTAAATACTATTTCTATTTTAAAACTTATGCTTCTTGAAGATGTTTTCGACTTTCAGTCCTCTTGTATCACATTACAAGGTTTAGAATTCCTCTCACTGTAATATTTTAGCATCAGGTTGACGTATTAACTGCATTCCACAGATTCTTAAATAACACGCTGTGGAATTCAGTTTGTCAAAGCCTTCTAATAAGAGCAAGACTTTTATTCCTGAATTATGAAAAAATTAACACTTAACACAGTTAATGAAAAGCAGTTCACGGTACATTTGTAGGTTTTTGTAAAACACATTCAAAACTCTCTGAAGGCATATTTTTAATAAATATTTTAGAACGTGTTAGGCCTAATTGGTTATTAGATCCAAATAGTGGAATTGACTGTACACATATTACAAATATTACATGAGGCATAACATGAGAAAGCAACAAGTGATAAAAGCTTCCAGGTTAGTTTTTGTTTATAACCAGCCTTGACTGTGACACTTTTGTCAATTTGCTTGGTTTTTGTCTCTGTGAGGTCACACTGTAGGTGCGCCCCACCCTCAGTAAAATCTAATATATTAACTTTGTATTTAACATTAAATAAGCTTTAAATGGCTGTGACAGTCATCGTGTTGAGAAGTTTAGTCTACCTTATGGACAGACAATTACGTGTTTTGGTTAAGACCAGGGCAGAGGCTAGAATTCACAGATTTTTTTAGTGAAGTGAAAGTGACATTTGTCAGCCATTTAACCCATCACCGGTGAACAGTGAATACACACTGCAAGTTGTGAACACACACACACCCAGAGCTGTGGGCAGCGCTGGGGTTAGGTGCCTTGCTCAAGGGCACTTCAGGTATTACCAGCCAGTATTGAAATCGGCAATCTTCTGGTTCCAGATTTGACTTTCTAACCAGTAGGCCACATCAAATTTAATTCAAAGCTACATACTTAAAACAATACAGTTAAAGTCTGTGCTAAAAGTTGTACTTGTCATGCACTTATTATTTTTCTTGATTACAACACAACATATTCTAGTACTGCTAACAGCCGAGATGTTTATAGCACATTTGACATCCTGCAAATGTTATATTATAATTACATTTACTGTAGCAGTAAATTCACCACCTTGGCACTTTGGCATTATCATAATTCAGCCGCATGGACTGGATATGTTCAAAGTTCTCTGCACAGAATTTTGAGTATGTTTTTGGTTTTGATTTTTGTTTGGAGCTGTTTGGATCAAGTAAATGTGACACCGATTTCATTTGTGTTGTTCTTAAACATAGACAGCTGTCATTATTAGCTGTAATTCCTTTACTGCCTGTTGCTTGTTATTGTGGTGTTACTGAGTTCAGATTTCTCCACCCCTGAATGTCATATGCAGTACAAAAAGCAAACTGGTGGTTGATTTTATGACATAAGCATCAGATGCCACTTCCTGTCTAATTGGGCGGCTTTTAGCAGAATAAACAGATAGACAGAAGACCTGGGGAGATGAATCACTAAATTACCCAGCATGGAATAATCATTTTCTTTGTGATGCTATTAAGTGTTTATATTTGTATTCTGGTGCAAATTTGTATTTTTTTTGCAAACTCCCATTTGTTAAACTTTTTATTGTAGTTTTTATTTTAATAATTCTAGTTAACACAACCTCAGTTGGAATACGGTAGTAGACCATGACGGAAAACAGGGTTTGCTTCAGAACTGAATAAATTAGCTCATTATAAATTAAATGTTCTGGCCTTTTTGTATTTTGTATTTAAATGACTCTCTTAGGTCTTTAAAGGTCAATATGCAGAGACCAGCAAGGATTGTCTTATCTGGTCCAAGTTAAACTATTTAGGCACTTTAAATTTTCAAGTGTAAGTCTCAAACATGAGCCATTAAATCCAGCAATACATGTTTTCATCATACAGTGAAGAAACTGGGAAGCACTGTAAACTAGCTTGAATGTTCCTCTGTGCTCATCATTACAGCATTACTTGTTGGCTTTTCAATTACTATGCGGATCACAGCGGGTTGTGTTTTCCCCCAGTGCATCAAGCGCTGATTGCATTATTTATTAACAACAGCCATCAGTTCATTGCTGTTGATCCAAGTTGCTCCATTTCCGACTTTATCCTCAATTATTAAAAGATAACGCCAGGCGAGATGATATCAAACAAACAGTGAAAAAGCAGCTAGTTTCATTATTATACTGCCTTTCTTGCTCTTTTTATGCTGTAAACCATGCGAGAGGATATTAGAGCGTATATCTGGGCATAATGGTTATATGTCGTTCTGATAAAGTGGATAGCGCCAGCGTTGTTTTTGTCATTAATTTAGCACTCATTCTCATTTAAATGGACTTCGAAATGGTCATTATAGGAAGTCACAGCATGGACAGTGATTCTGTGCTGATTATTTGTTCAGAATGTTTGTTAAAGCTAGAGTTATTTGTGAGACTGTGGGCATCATAAAACACCTGTAATGATAGTACCTCCATCTCGCTGTCCAATTCTGCTGACACATCTAACAGAAGACCTCATTAAAAAGCTCAAACCCACCCTTCTGAAGCCTGAAAATATGGCTCCACTAACTCAAAGATACAAACAAGAACTTGGAGAGTTATTTTAGTCCCTAATGGAATTGGGACCTTATCCGACTTTGTTATCAGTTGATTAAGTAATGCATTGTTTCCTTGGAGACGGTTTTTGTCTGAGTTCTTCTGAGTTTCTAAGGTGAAGTCAGGGTCAGATGTAATCTAAGCTCCTGTGTGCTCTTACCTCAATGAGCTTTACTAAATATTGCCTGCTGGCCCAAATTTAATTATACTTCATGTGATTTTCCCTGACAAATCAAAAGATAAATGCATTGCTTTTTGGGAATTTCTTTTGAAAATTTTGTTTGTTTCTTTTGCAGGAGGTCTGTTGCATATCACTGCTGAACTTGTCTTCTTCTTTGTGGGGATGTTTTTACTGAGCTTGGATCTCTGAATTTCTATCTAGGAAATCTTTATATAATCTCTGTAATAATTATAAATTAGTAGTGACAGTTAAATGCAGATTTTTCTTTTACGGGAACATTTAGGATCGGCTCAGAACTTTAGTTTTATTTCTAAATTTCTTTTTAAATTTCTTTTTAAATTTCTTATTTCTTATTTCTTTTTATATAAGTCTAGGAAGCTGTGTACGCTTTGAAATAAAACTAAGAATGAATGTTCTGTAGGGTGAAAGGTTGTATATAAATTACACTAGTGCATAATGCAATACATCTAAGATAAACGAGAAATAATTGATGTTCTTGAGCATCTTGGCTTCTGTCTGAGTCGAGAGCTTAAACAGCACCATATCTGGGTCGGCCCATCGCTGGACACGCCCACATTTTGTCCCTGATGCTCATGTCACTGAAAGTCGCCAAGTTCATTGAAAATGAATGAGATCATGTCGCTCTGTTGCTGTGAGTCTCTGGCAGTGTGAGCTGGGCTTAAGTGGTCCAAATTCACTTTCAGAACCAGGGACAGAAAGCAAAATGGTGTATTTTTCCCCTGCTTAAAAAAGCTGTTTGCATACTTTATATCTCTGATTGATGCGGAGTCAAGAAACTAAATATTCCTCAATATTGTTATTGTACAGTATTCCTCAATCTTTTTCTTTTCCTCACTTTTTCCTTCTTGTACATTCAGTCTGCATTTTCTACCTTGCTCCTGTCACATTTCTGACACACACATCACATTTCTGACACACACAAAGACACACAGACAGACACACTCCTGCATAGGTAAAC